>VXBI01013466.1:143089-180248 GCA_013397375.1 Toxostoma redivivum | reverse complement strand
AACCCCAAAAAAAAAAAAAAAAAAAAAAAAAAAAAAAAAAAAAAAAAAAAAAACCAACCAAAACCAAAAGAAAACCAAAAAGCAGCTCTCAAGCTCTCATACTAAAAAAAAGTATTGAAAACAGAGTACTTCTTGAGCAGTTTGTAAAACATGAATGTAAGAAGATTTCTACTAAATTTTGATTTCTGTGTTTGTAATTCTCTTTGTTACAATCATTCATTACCAGCTGTGAACTGACTCTTAAATAAGCTTCCTTGAGCTATTAGTCATTGATGCCTCATTAGTATTGTAAATACTGCTTTGTAGTATTTACAAATACCATCCTTGCTTGGTATTTGAGGGTTTAGCCAAGCAGTTTGTTATTTTTTTATTTATATTTCCAAGACTGAAGAGAAAAAATGTTCACCAGATACAATTCTTCCTTCAAAACTTACTGAAAATAGGAGTCATGATGCTTTAAGGGCTAATAGGCCCAAAAGCTATGGCTTCAGGATTCTTCATCTCTTCTTCTGGAGTGAGAAGTACAAGCTAATAAAAATCTACAGGGATTTCATGTAGCAAGATGAACATTTTTTATTTCAGTTCATCATTCATATTTTTTGCAAAGTTGTTCTTTCGTACTTTTGTTTTCCCCTAGTGACTCAAGGTCATATCATGACTTTCAGAAAATCTGAAAAAAAACCCAAATTACAATATTTTGAGTAAAACCTCCATTTTTTTTTTAAGAAAATAGATTTTATGGGGTTATTGTTTGGGGGCCTTTTATTTTTTGGTTGCTTTTTATTTGTTATTTTAAAGAGATGTCAGAAACTAAATCACTGCCCAGTTAGCTGTAACACTGAGCAATGCTAAGCTTGGGATGTGGAACTAACATGGATGAGCCATCTTAGCCAATGCAGTGACTACAGTGAATCTGGGTGGTGAAGGAACAAAGAATGACTGTAATTATTGCAGGCAGGTTTTTTGATTTCTAATGTAAAAAAATGAAAGGGAAGAAGAAACATTGTGGAACCAATTTAATATAAGTTGTATCATTCCCTAAAAGGTGCTGCATGTTTACTCCACAGCTGAAACTAGTTTTTTAAATGGTAGATTAGATTTTCACGTGACTGTGAGACCTGGGCTGTTTCATGATGCCAGCTCTTTACATTTCCTAGTAAAAACTGCAGGAAGTGGCAATGCTGTCCGAGACTTCATAATCCTTTGCATCTGGAAAATCCCCACCACTGTCAGCAGGACCAAACCACAGAATGTCTTAGGCAAATTAAGCCAATACTGTCTATTAGTAAAGAGATCAGTGCTCTCAGTTTTGGGCAAATTGCTGTTATTTTTTATTTCTATTATTATGACACTCTGTCATTATTGATATAAAAAGAACAAGGAACATGTGCAAAAGTAAACCACATGCTGTCTCAACTAGCCAACAAAATACATACCAGATGGGAGATGATGAGACAAGCCATTAGGATGTATCAGCTCGTCATGCAACAAATGCAGAAGAAGCCTCAGGGCTTACTTGCTAAACCCATGGTACTGACAACACATGGGATTAAGGTATCCACCTGTGAAACTATGAAAATATGCCCTGTGCTTCCACACAAAGTGTAGTCCTGGATTCAAGGTGGCTAGAAGTAAAAAGACATATAGTTTCTTTTCTAAAACTGTAAGAGTTAGAGCATTGTACACACAAGATCTTACCAAGATTTGTGTGAGTAAAAACAATTATAAAAAAAAAAAAAAAAGAAAAAGAAATAGAAAAAGAAGAAGAAAAAGAAAAAGAAAAAAAGGATAAGGAAAGCATGGTGAAACTACCTTCCCAGCCTGAGTTAGTAGCTGAGAGATTTGAGTTACTGATGTGCCCCTTTTCAAAGCTGTGCAGCATCTAACATTTTTCAGGTGCTGGGACTGTCAGTATCCAGGAGTTACCTTCAGCAAGGACTCTGGAGAGACACCACTCACCACCTGAGATCATGCAAAGCAACTCCTTCGCCCAGTGCTTGCAACGTAGTTTTAGCTACCTGAGAGGTCATGCTTTTCCTTATTTCTCATAAACCAAAAGACAACTGACCTCCGTCTTGGCACCCTTAATGGGGCAAGATCACCCTTAAACTGATCTAAATCTAATAGACACAAAGTCACTCTTTTATCTCCTTTCAGATTTTACCTGAAGTGGAGCAAATATTAAACCCACAGTTTTGTAGATTTTTCTCAGTAACTCCAGTTTAGAATATTCTGTTGTGCTAATCTGGAAGAGTGTAGACATACAGTTTATTTCTGTACTGAGTTTTTTTATTGGACCTATTATAAACTGTCCCGCCCCTGTAAAAAAAAATAAAACCAAGAACTGTGAAAATCAACAACAAAAATTCGCATAAATGCAAATTTTGAATACTTAAGATAGTAACTAAAGTGTTACAAAATTGCGATCTAAAAGAACAATGGCTAATAAAACAGTAAATTTAGTGTATCATTGAAAGCTGTTGTACATATTATTTGGGATACTCATGGCTGTATTCCTGAAGCTGCCCTGCTGAGCAATTCCCACTCGTTAGACTTGTCATCAGTTCTGGCATTCTGTGATCATCTTCAAATCACTTGAATATATAATTTCCTTACTTTTATTGCAGCATATTTACAAACAAATAGCTAAGCCCCTTTTATTTCCCAGTAGGAATATTTTTGGTAAGATACTACTTCTGATTGATGAAAACAGAATGAAAAATAATTTAAATATTGTCTTTTAACCAAGTAAGTTTTTTTTAGTCTCTTTACTTATTTGAAATAAGCTCTCAACTAAATGAGTCTACAGAGGGCTGTGTGGGGCTGTAACTGGTAGAATAACGTCTGAGTGTGAATGTTTCTCTCTTCCTAGGTAGCTGACAAGGATTATCCATTTATTCATTTCCAGATTTTCTCTGAATTCCAAGAAATATACAGTAAAGATGAGAACAAACCCACCAAGAATATAGGCCAGACCCCTTTATAGCTTAGTGAGCATCATTATACATGTGAACAGCTAAAAAAAGATCTTAAGCACAAATCCTATCTTTCCATAATGTCTTTCTTTCACTTCAATTTACCAGGTGAAATTAAGTTTTTTCTTATTCTAGCTTGTGTTAGTCTAAGTTCAATTCATTAATAATTTAATTTCAAAAAGCTTCTCAAACCTAGTTAAACATATAGAAAATTTTATACTGTAAAGTCAGAAGGCAAAAACAATTTTATTCATCATGTTCAGCAAAAGGTGCTAAGTAAAATTTGGGAGACACTAGTAAAATCTGAGAGTCATTTAATAATTGGAGGAGGTTAAGGAGTCTGCTATGATGATGCAATTTCATACTTAGGGTTGTATTATGGTAGTAGAAGTGCTTCATTATGAGATGAGGATAAAGCCCTGTCTTACTGACTGGACACAGGATTATCATCATTTATTTCTGTGTATGGAATTTCATTTGATATTTTCTTTGCTTTGTATTTTACCATGTAAAAGTATTATTTCAAGTGCTATGCAGTTATTTTAAAAGTTCTGAGAGAAAACTATATAATGAGAGAGTTCAATACACATAACTCTTCCCTCTACCCCCTCATTATTTCCATACAAAATGTAGAGATTTCATTTTAAAATAACCTCAATAGTTACAGAATATAATATGGTACCTAATATATAAATAGGATTCCTTAAACTTTGGGAAAAGAATAAAATACAGGGAGCAATTTCTAAAAAAAAAATAATAAAATTAGATATATATTTCTGAGCAGTAGTTATATTTCATTCTCTGATGCTGCCCTATCAGTCAGTTAAAATAAATTTGTCTAGGAAATAGCAAGTCATGCTTTTCCTAGTAGAAGACCATGAACCAGGACATTGGTTTGCAGTGGGACACCTGCAATAGGAGCCAATCTGAACAACCTACAGATCAGAGCTGGTCACTCAAGTTGGCTTTAAAGTCCAAGGAGAGGGACAAGCATTGTGAATGTATCTCATCCAAAACAGACAACCAAAATAGGTGAGATGGATCACATTCTGAAAGTGACTCTTCATTTCCACTGACTGCGAGGAAATGGGACAGTGGATTATTTTATCTTCAGCTATGTGCTTCATAGACCTGCACACTAAGATAAAGGAAATCCATTCTGATGAGAAAAAGGAGTTAACCATGTTTATGCCAAACAAGTCCAAAGGATGGTTGTGCATCTTTGTTTGTGCTAGCCACTACCTGTATACCATTTCGCAGCATCCCTCCTAGTCTCGTCAATACAGGATTTAAGACACAAAAAAAGAAAAAAAAATTTTTAGTTACCCTGTACATTTCCAAAAAAATGAATCCCAGTGTGTACATCTAGAATTTTTACTCAATATTTTTGCACTATTTAAGGCATTAGTTTCGTAGTTCTGTTTTTCCAATGGTGAAAGATAATCTGAAAATTAGATCCGCCTCAAATTTGCATATAAAAGAGAAAAGGAAGGTAAGACCCCCTTGTAATCCCTCTCCTGTGAGTAATTTCAATATCTCCACTGGGATTGCAAGAAAATGCTGTAGTCCAGGACTGGAATATTCATTTGAAATATAAGCAGCAGAAAAATCAGAAGTATTGATATTACAGCTACAACTAGTATTGGAGAGTCTACAAAGCCCATGTAAATCGGGAAAGAGCACACTGTCCAAGGGAGGGAAAAAGGATTTGGCAACAGGGAAGAAGAAGGTGGAAGAGGAGAAGCTTTTCTGCTGCAGTGTGATTGCACTCATGCTAGAAAAACATAAGAGCATACATCTTACCAGGACTTGCTCATGTCTTGATGTGGAGATGAGCTGAGCTATAGGAAAGGTGGGAAAATGAATTTTTTAAGAAATTGATTTATGAGTACTCTGGAATGTCTGAGTGACCCAGGGTACATTGGTGGCAAGTAGTGCATCTATAACCCCAGAGCACTTAGAGGTAGAGGCATCACTTTGATGAATCATTGATTCATCTCACAAGCTGACTGCACCTGAAGACCTATGATTGCAGTTACTCAAAAAATAACCAGGCTGGATCTAATCAGAAAACCCACTGATTTAGTCAGAAAGGATCCCAGGGTGGTGGTGGATGTCCCGTCTGCAGAAATGTTCAAGGTCATATTGGACAGGGCTCTGAGCAACTTGGCCTAGTTGAAGATGTCCCTGCCTATGCTAGGGAGGATGGACTACATGACCTTTAAAGATTTCTTTTGTGAGGGAACACCTTCAGTGCAGGCTCTGCAGTGAGCAGCTGAGTTCAAGCTGCAGCTCGAGCTCTGGGGTTCAGGAACCCAAGCCTGAGACAATGAACAGCCAGCCCTTCCCATAACACCCATCCAGGTGACCCCACACTGTCCTGAGGTTGGACAGAGAGGATAAAATCCCAGGGTTGCAAAGGATATGAAACCCTTTGTTCAGAGTGCCTACTCAGAGGCACCAGCTTGAGCTGTTATTTTATTCAGTTTTTGCACCAAGATTAAATTGTTGTAAGGATCTGGACATCTGTAACTGTACTATGGGAAATCTGGGGTCGAGATTGTAAGAAAACCAGCTCTGAGTGTGAGTGTGGAGTGTGTAGCCTCAGAGGGGCCTCAGTTCCAGCTCTGGGGGTTCAAGTGTGACTGTCAGAGTGGCCCCTGGATGGTCAGACAGGTGGGTTTCATTAACACTGTCCAACCCAAACCATTCTACGATTCTGTGATCCAGTTTTCATCTATATATTTTCTTTCCCTGGATTATTTCTGCTTCAAAGTTCATAATCCAAATATGATTCTTAAAATAGGAACAGACTGTGAGTCCAAGTTACAGTAAAATGCAATTTCAAATCTTGGCCTCACATTTTCTCAAGAGAAAAAGACCTCAACACTAATCCTAAACTGAAAATCAAACTGTATCACTTTCTTGAAGTATAACTCGCTTTCTTAAAACTGTTCAGATATATTTTTTTTAAAAAAAGATGGTGAGCACATATATCATTCAAACAGGATTTTTACATATAACTTCCCTGGCCATGCCTTAGTAGGCTTTTGATGGCTCTCATCCTGATTGCAATTTGTAGACCTGAATAATTTTTAGGTACTTCCTGAATCTCACTACAATTACATTCTTTTTTTCCCCCTGCTTTTCTTTTATCTTCACATTTAAGTGTATTTCATTCCTATCCTCAATCTGCCATTCAAAATGTGTCAACTTGAGGAATATTAGACTATAGCAGTAAGTGACAGTATTTTTAAAAATCAGTCTAGACTGTATGCAGTAGGTCTCAGAGAAAAGTGCTTGCCTATGATATATGGCATTTTAACATATTATTCTAAATTACTTCCATCAAGCAAATGAAATGGCATTCAGTTCACGAGCATGTGAACAAGCTGTAGAATTTCCTTTGACAACATGCTCCTTGTGAGATCAAACTTGTAAAACATCACATCAGATTTAATGTCTAATACATCAACTTATTCCCTCGCTTTGTTTTTTTTTTAGTTCTAAGGATTTAATGTTGAGATTATATTTTCCCCAAGTTGACATAAATATTAGAAATCAAAAGAAAATGTGACTTATTCTTCCTACAAGAATTGTCTCTAAAAGACAGTGCAGCACTTAGAAATAATCAGCCTGCAGAAATTGAGAAGATAAGGAAATGACAGATTCATTAAACAGCTGTTTGCATCTGTCTTTAAAGCAGCAGCAGATTTTAGACAGCTGCATAACAGAGAAATATGCTCTAATAGAGCAGAAAGAAGTACTTGCATGCAACACAGCAATAACAGGAATTGCTGCAAATTTAAAATGAGACAGCACTGTGCAAAGTGACATGGAAATAACAACATTCAGGATTCTGGATTTTTTCATCCCTTTGATTTCTCAGTTGTCTTCCAGTCTGGAGAAGTGTAATCTATAAAATGAGGTGAGCAGCTCGTTTGATTTCCTTGTTCGCAAGAGGGGATGTGCATCAGTCTGGCTTGAGCTGGGCAGTGCTCAGAAGAAGGCTGCTCTCACCTGTGGCTGCTGTGCTGTTCCTTGCTCTATGAAACACTTCAATGCACTTGGTAACTGGCAGTCATTATCTGCTCTGTGAAGTAAAGGAGCTTATAAAAAAAAATAACCTTGTCGTCAATCTTTCTTAGTACAGGGACTACTATATTTAATATAGCTATATATTATATAAAATATTTAAAATAATAGAATACATATGTGTATATAATGTAAATATCAATATCTCATATGAGTATAAGAAGACCTGCATGTCCCACTACAATCACCTCAGCACTACCATCTTCCCAGGAGGGCCATGACTGTGGCTGGCATCTTTTTAACCAATGAAGCACCTGAGAGTCTTGAGCCTCATCATCTACACCCCACTTCTGCAGCTAATTATGCAGCCTGTGAAAGTTCCTCTTCCCCACTTTTATTTCCTGTTGTCAAAGCTTGACCCCAACCTAGAAATAGAATCCAATATTTTTGTTTTAAAATAAAAACCAATTCCTTGAGGGAGTTTCTTATATCCTTAATGATGAATATTTTCTTTTGCTTTTTACAAGGGCATGTGGCAATAGGACAAGGAGGAATGGCTTTAAACTGAGTACGTTTGGATTAGATATTAGGAAGAAATTCTTCCCTGAGGATGGTGAGGCACTGGCATGAGTTGCCCAGAGAAGATGCAGTTGACCCTTCCCTGGAAGTGTTCACAGCCAGGCTGGAAAGAGCTTGGAGCAGCCAGGTCTGATGGAAGGTGTCCCCATTCATGGCAGGGGTTTGGAATCAGATGGTCTTTAAGATCTCTTCCAATCCAAATCATTTAGTGATTCTGTGTTGGTGTGTGATCCAAACTGGGAGGCCTCAACCAGTGGTTGCAATCTTGAACTCTGGTTCAAGACTGATTGCTTTTTAATGTCATACTATACACACCCTTGTATGTTACTATAACACACCCTCGTGTTTCTGTGCTGCTCCCATGAAATCATTCTGATATAAATAACTCTGAATTCATAGTCATGATTACTGTATTCGTCTTGTGTCTCTCCACATCACCTCTCCATTTACACCAAATTGAAGTGCTGGTACCTTGTTTTCTTTTAAATTTAGATTCTTGGTACGTTGATCTTGGGAAAAAAATTGCTTTATGGTGACTGTGCTCTGCATTGCATCTTCATTATGAACTCACAGCCAATTTCCAAGTGAGTGACCTCCAGGTGTCTGCTTTTGGTCTGTTGTGACGGGAATGAGTGTAGGTGGAATTTACCTGTTACATCCTGTCACCAGTGTGGAGGAGGTACAGATCCTTCCTTCCTTCCTTCCTTCCTTCCTTCCTTCCTTCCTTCCTTCCTTCCTTCCTTCCCCTTAGATATGGTAATTTTGTCCACAAGCTAAGCAAAACAAAACAGAATTTGCACTAAAAATGCTGCTGATTATCCAAGTGATCCCTTTTGTATTCTTTGTTTCGTCTTATTTGCATTATTTATCTTAGTTCCCTAGAAAATAATCAATTTTTATAGGAACACATTAACTGCAGTTTGCAAGTGAAAAATCCAGAGAGTTTTCAGTGGTTTTGATCAAGATTTTAAAATACCATTAAAAACCTTCTAGACTGTAATTAGTCTAAGGATAATTTTTAACTTACATTCTTTGGTTTTGATATTTTATTACAGGACTGTGCTGCTTTTTTTTTTTTTTCTGTCACTGAAAGCCTAAATTGTCACAGAAGTTCATACAAGAGCGTTCCCTTCGTTCCACAGGTCTATGTTTCTGTCTCTAATTTTCCATTCCAAACTGATCATGATTATTTTCCTGTTTTATACTTCAGCCACTGACAGTGCAAAAGAGAAACTGAAAGCTAAAGAGCCCTATCTGTAATGAATGAGCAAAAGCACAATCAATCCTAGGTTCATCTTTTCACAATACTATAGCAATATTTGCTCTAAAACAAAAACTTGTAGCTGTGGAAAATTTTGTGCTTCCACTCTTGGCCTTTAGACATATATCAACTATTTAAACAAAGATCAGAAATGCTAAATCTTTTTTTGCCATGAACACTATAAAAAGAAAATACCAGTTGATGTACAGATTGGGATGAAGGCAAAGGAAAGCCTGAAATTTTTTTCTAGAAGAAGAGAAGAACTGAAGCAATAAATGAAACAATAAATACTCTAATGATTAATTAAAAATCTTCAAATAATTATTTTAAGAAGTCATATTTAAAACTATTTTTTAATTTTTCTTTTCTGTATCCCACTATAAAATATGTACAACACTATATATATATATATATTTATTTTTTTATATATATAGAGAGAGAAAGAGAGGCCATTTTTACTTCAAAGAGGCTGTTTATGTCATGGGAAGAGACCTTCAGACAAAGCTAATTAGAGAAGCCTCACATTGAGTCATGAGGTGCAGGACTTCCTTGCTTTCTGAATTCCATCTCAGAAAGGAGCCTGGGTGTTTCTGGATCCAGTCCTAGCCCCAGATTTGTCAATGGTTTATGACTAAAGGACAGGTGTAATTGGAACTTTGGTCAAGAATGGCAACTCAAATATATTTATATAAATAAGATAAATTATTTGTATAGATTGATTATGATAATTATTAGACTAAAAGATCTTAATCAGAAATATTTCATACACAATATAGGTAGTTATAACTACTAGTATAGTGCACTGATTTTAAAGCAGTATTGAAAAAATTATATTAAAACTATCAAAAAACTATTATTAAATAGAAATTGATGTTACTCCCCCATACCAAGGTCTGTGAGCAAATATCTTTCACTCAGCCTCAAGGAGGAACCTTGAGGGGCATCTCTACTCAATGGAGGAATCTCCACACACACTCTGAGATGCAGTTTGTTAGAAGATATTAATAATTAAAAGCAGGGTGAGGCTTTTATAGTATAAAGCGATTGACTGTTGGTCATACATCTCCAGGCCAGCTGTGTCAGCTCAGTAGCTACAGATAGGTTATCAGTACTGTCACTTGTTGGGTCCTTTACGAGGTACTTTGTCTGCAACATGCTCAGCAGTGCCAGTTTCTGTCAGGAAACATTGTCCTTTCACAGGATGTTTAACTTTCAGGTTGATTAGTTGGTTTCAGCATTTTTCAGCACCAAAAGCACCATGCATTACCGATGGCTTTGCAAACAGTGTGTTGTGAGTGTTGTTTTACCCCCACAGCAAGAACCATGCTAGGGAAGCGTTTTCCTTTAAACTTTCCCAATAATTTCTGTCTGGCATTGTGGACCATAATCTTCGTTATCCTCTCAATATGTCAATTGTACAGATGATCAGAAATGCTTTTGATTAAGCACTTGTTACTTCTACTAGGTTAAATGCAAACCAATCCTATTATGGTTATTGCAGCAAAGGTAAACCCTGCTAATAATTTGAAATATCTTCTGTTGTTTTGCAAGAACAGGAAAATCTCACTGATTAAACATCAGTACATTTATGTCACTTTAATTGCAACATGACACTGTTGGCCTGGGATTTAGCTCTGGATTGTAGACATCTAGGAGCAGGTGTTGAACTAGATCCTAATTCCATTTTCTAGCTAATTGGGAGCTAGTTAATGCAGTCAGTGGAGCCTAGCTGAGTGGATCTGTATTAGAATGAGTTGAGCAACTCTCAAGGCTCCTTTCATTGTACTGGTTACCACTGAGTTTAATGAGAAATTAGCAGTCCATCTCCCCCGTAGGCATATTGAGGCTCCCAAATTTAGGAACCTGCAGTCTGCAGTTGTGTCTACACTTAATGACCTGACTGGCTCGTCTCTTGAAAAGTCAAATATTTTATGCAAGCTGCTGGATAATTTGCAATGAAAGTATCTCCTAATCACGCTGTAATCCACAAAATGCACACATAATGTTGTATTTTATAAAAAAGAAAACCAAAAATCCACTAACAGTTTTATCATGTCAAGGCTTTCCGAATTGTGTTCTATTATTTCAACTACCAAGGTGGTGGGTTAGGTCTAAGACATGGGTTCATGGAGAATTAGGTTTAATGGATTTGCTCTGATCTTGTGTGTCTGTGCCCAACCTTTTGATTCACAGCTTCTAAGTCTCCACAAATCTGTTTCTTAAGGAAACTGTCCCGAGAAAGGAAGGCTAAACCACAGAGGCAAAAGCTCATCGAAAACGTTTGAATGTCAAACAACCTGAGTTAAAGCCTAAACAGAAGCTTTAGGACAGGAAATCTTATTGTAGTATAAGCCCAGACCAAATCATTCTACCTGCTCAGGGTCATATGGAACAAAAAAACTCAGCTGTCAGCAGTGAGTTTAGTGGTGGAGAGAAGTGCTATGAAACCAGAGCCTGAAGCCCTTTCCCAGTCACACATGCAACATGGAAAGAGAGCATGTTTCTGGTGGTAATGGACCTCCTTTCTTGTTCTCTTCTGTTTTCCTCTCATGCATCTGTAACATTTTTACGTAGGTATCTTTTCAACTTCTACAGATCCTGAGCTATTCTGAAAAATCTTTCTCACAGCTCTCACATACCACAACATCTACCTCGATTATTCACCCCTTATGCTTTTGATTGACAAATACCTCTCTCTTTTCACCTTTCCCTTTCTTTCCCTCAGTTTTCAAACTGCCAAGATCTCATTTTTGTTAATATTGGATTAGACTGCTTATAAATCACAAATTCTCTGTTACTGAGTTAAATGTTCTTTCCAGTTCCTTGTCTGGCAGTGCTGCAACCAGATCATTTGGGAGCCTCTGGCATTACCAAGGGCAACTTTGTACAGAGGCCATTTTGCCTTTTGGTTTTTTTCTGGGCTCACTGGGATTTGCACATTGGAGGGAATCACTGTGGAAGGCTACCTCTGACCCGCTGTGCACAAAGCCAGGGAGAAAGCCTGGACCTTTACTTCTCTCACTGCAAAACTGCTAGCTTTCTCCCAGGCTCTCTGCTGTGCTCCAATTAACTCCACACAAAAAAAGGTCTCATCTGGAGGGAGCTACTCCTGAGCACTGTGGACTCAAGCCAGTCAGAGTTGTTTGGTCCCAGGGTACCCATTATTCAGCAATACAAGTTTTGATCTCAGTATTCTGGTTAGTCCAGCATTTTACCTTAGCTACATCACTTACTCTTCTGATCCATTCCCCTGAGCAAAGTAAACCTGGGTTTGAGGTCAGTTTATTCTAAACTGAATAATACACAGTTTTATTTCTACAAATTATGAAGATATGATCCTACTTCTTAGTGTTAGAGAACACCACACCCATTTCTTTAACATTTTTCTTCTTTCATAGATGACAAAAATCACGTAGGTAATTGTGTAAGCATGGAAGAAGTAGCCTGAGTGTCCTAAACAAAATATAATGTGGGCCATATGCAGAAAGAACATATGTGTAGCTTAGTAATCAAAAGAAAAATATGTGGGTGAGATGTTAGGATATGTTTCTGGTCTAGAACAAATGTGATGTTTGAGTATCTACCTGACTCTGGAAGCATCCAAAAGGTGAGAAATTGCAACACTTAAATGACAAAACTTTGGTCAAGGAGGAGGCAGAAAGATTTTAATTTGCCCTAGAATTTTTGACTACTATGAATTTTGGTTTCTTTTGGTAGATTAAGTTTATTCATTATGTATATTTTTATTACTAGTTATATTAATAAGTTTATTGATCACATATGCTATGCAGCCATCATATATATCATATTCATTTCATATTCATAATTGGCCTGACTCCTTACACGTCTGAGATATCCTATGTATCTGTGCATATGCTTGTGAGAAAGGAAGAGAAAAAGACACTAAAGAAGAGTTAAAAGTTTTCTTTTAACAAACTTTAAATTTCTAAGTAACATCTGGAACTACCAATTAAAAGGAATATAATAGCTGGAGAAAACAAACAAAAAAAAAAAAGTTATAGAAATTATACAGATTTTATTTCTCTTGAATGCAGAGAAAAAAACTATGACCTAACTCTGTGTATATATGACAATTTTGGAATGCTACATTTAGTTTTTACCTGATCCAAAGCAGTATATAATTTCAAAAAAAATACTGGATTACTAAGTATCAAGAACAGATTCCAAGGTTTGACCACATAGGTATCAAAGTATCTCATTTTTTTTATTATTATTCCTTTTGCATTAATTCCTCCTTCCCCTTAAGGCAATCTAAGCCAGAGATAATTCTAATGGAATCAGCAGAGTTAAAATTCATCTAAAACCTGAACAACACTGGGAAAACAAAATGCATTTGGATTTCAGGCATGTTTATGTCTGGACTTTCCACTTTTCTTATCATAATAGAGAAATCTGAGCCTCTGAGTCAGAGCTGAATTTCCACTATGTTTCAGATGGGAAAGGATATCTGCACTGGGAATATTGTCCAAACCCATGATTAATTTTTTTAAAAAAGCAACACAGACAGAAAACAGATGTTAACTGCTGTGAGAGAAAAGTGATTGGCAGAGAAGAGAAACTGAAAAATTGATGTTTTAGCATAAAGTGCCTTTAATTGGAAATGACAATACCACAGTGAGAGAGGGAAGCGATCTTAAAATGCAAGGCATAGATCAAGAGTAGCATTCAGGCTGTATTTCCAAACAGTGACTTTCTGTATTTTGAGCATATTTTGCATATCCTGCACATAGCTAATAACGTGCTGAAATGTCAGACCTGCGTTTCATTTTCCTTCTCCTTACCTGCACTTGCCTTTGGATGGAGGAGGACAGCATAGAATTACCATAGAAATACCTCACTTATCTTGTAAGCTATTTGTCATGCAAATATTCCTTTAAGGATAAAGCCATGTTAGTGATTTTAAGTTCCCTTAAAGAGGCATCATTTCCCCTCTGAATCCAGTATTCATAGTTTAATGAAGTTAGAACAGTCATTCCCAGCAAAGATGCCTCACATGCCAAATTTTATCTCTCTCTGCAGAAATAAATTTAACACCAGTCATTCTTTATCGGGCAGTTTTGCATTTTCTTCCAGTTCCCCAGAAGGATGCAGTGATTGATGCAGTGGGGTAACCCCAAAAACTGTAAATCAGGATGAAAGCAGGGAGACATGGAACAGGGCAGTGAGATGCACTACAAACCAGCCAACCAAGGCTTTATTTCTGCTGCATCGTCACTGAGAAAAATGACACTGTAAATAAAATTGAGACACCTAAAGAAAATTAATGGAATTTTGGGGTTGATTTTTTTTTTGCCTCCATACTAACTAGGTCAAACATTATTTGGCAGAAGGACAAAACACTTAAGTAAAGCAACATTAATTACTGTTCACTACAGGAATGAAGTATCTGAATTAGTAAGACATACTTAAAACTAAGTACAGCCTTAAGCTGGTCAGGATTTTGCTTCTAAGCAATGAAGCACACACATTGAAAACCATCCTTTACCTTAAGATGACAAGCTATTACTGCATAGCAATAATAGTTACCATGGTTTTCCTTTCTTCCCTTTAAATTAAGCAGGAAAATGTTGTGCTAAGCATTATGTGGTTGAGTTGTACATGTCCCATTTCTAATGGTACTGAAGTTTAAACCTGTGTGTGGTGTGGTTTCAATAGTATCTGTGTATTATTTGGGATCTGTGGATCAAAGTACTGCAACCATTGTCTCTCCTGCACCAAACTGGGTAAGAGATAGCAGATTACATTGATTACCCATCTCAGATCACAAAATAGTGCAATGTTTGAAACAGCAGAGCAAAACCACCTTCCTCACAAGTGCCATCCCTAGAGCCAGCAGCTGTACAAGCAGTCTGCAGAGGCTGCATGAAGAGCATTTTTGAACATTTACCCTACATCCTCACCCACTGTGCCGTGGGGGTGGAGCCGTGTTGTTCCATGGGGCTGTGGCTCACATTCTACAAAGTGCAGGAGACAGCACAGCATCAGAGCTTGTATTTGCTGTATGACAAAACAAAAATGCATTCTTCTGACAGAAATTGCAAGGCTGATCTCATCCTTATTAAATAATATGGTAAAAACATTAGTCTTCATAATACAGGCACTCTTAAAACAATCAAAAAAGAATGTTCTTTCCTAAATTCTATATCAAATTCTTTGAGTGAAAGCTCCTAATATCCTGCTCTGCAGTGCTGGAAGCTGTTTATTTGAACTGAGAAATGGCTTTTCAGCCCTCCTTGGTAGATGGCTGCTTTGAAGAAGTGGGCAGAGGATCCTGTAGGTAGCATGATATGCATGATTTTAGAAGTGGGAGGGTTCCCCCATTTATTGATAGTGGGAATTGGATAAACACTTATTCCCATGTCATGTGAATGAACTAACACTTTTCATATTGCCACAATGTCCTGAAACTTCGAAGAGTAATAGCCTGATATAAGGGGAAAATAAAAATACACAAAGAAGTAGTTATTTTAATTGGACCATTCCTGGTTGTGGCTAATTACTGGTACTCTGAGACAGTACCAGTTTACTCTGAGAGTACCAGTTTACTCTGTTTACTCTGAGAGTAACAAAATTAAATTTTCTGCTTGTAGTTGTAAACCCAGTAGAATTTTAGGTAGGAGGAGGAAAAAAATTGGTGAGTCAATTTAAGCATGAACATATGAAGATCCTCATTAAAATGGAAACAGGGGAACATAATGACAGAAATATAAAACAAAACCTGTTCCACGCTCTATTACTGCTTAGCATCCAGCTGATCATGTCTTCTAATCAGTGGGAATTTCTTGCAATGTTTTGATATTTAAAATTCCCTTTTCTCTAATTTTTGAGGTCACTATTGCAACATGACAAGTTGCCAAAATGGATTTCATACATATATACACACATGCACAATGCTGTATCCTCCCACCTCTGTTGATCATCTCCTTACCAATATCCTGATTTATTCTGTTGTAAGCTGGTCACCTATGCTTTCCTAACCAGGGAAATTTTAATTCCAGTGGAGACCTGGAAATATCCTGAGCAGAATTAAACAAATCACATGGTGATGGAAAGAGCACATAGAAAGCAGATAAGTTGCACCTTCTGCACTCTCTTTACATGAAGTTTATTTTCAGGTTTCTGTCAAATTATTACCTTCTGACATCTTCTGGGGGAAAGAATTGTATCAGTGTCTGCTGCCCACCTGGTGCCTGTCTCCAGCCCGGTTCCAGTGTTGCTGGTCCAGCAGTCTGGGGACACACAGTGAATGGCATCAGGGAGCTCCTGTGGATGCAGAGTGATGCTGAGAGCAACACCCATAGCATCACAGCCCTGGCTGCTTTGATTGTAGCTTCCTGGGGATTTATTTTGCATGTTTTCCTCCCAATGCACGCTGATCAATCTCTTTCATCAGCATTTTGGAGAGAAATCTCTCCATAGTTCCCTCAGACAGGACAGGATGGGCACAGCACTTGTACATATTTCAGTGCTTCGTTGTAATTTGGGTTCTCTAAAATGCAGTATCTTGACTGAAATTTTGCCTGCTCTACATTGTGGCCTTTTAGAAATCTTCTAAAATCTTCTTCTCATCTTTCAGTGTAACTTGAAGCAACTGATTATGGTTAAAGCTTGGTTTTATCAGGAAACTAGTATTGAATTGTTATTGCAGTTAACTATTGTAGTAGAACCACTAATATCTTTCTTTGCTTTTTTTTTTTTTGTTTTGGTTTTTGTTTGTTCTGTTTTGTTTTGCTTTAGTTTTCCTATGTGACACTTTTTTTTTTTAATAGAAAACTTCATCATTTTTGCTGCTTTTCGTTGGGGCAGTCAACCTTGGTCTTCACCTACATTATTCCACCTCCCATTTTAGCATCATTTTCTATTGAGGAATTCAGATTTGACCCACAAATAAGCTTATGAGAAACATGAAGCTATTTGAGGCTGAGGCTCAAAGGGATCCATACATCAGGGAACTGGGGCAGAACCTTTGACTAGCTCTGTGAGTTCCTGATGGCACAACCAGAAAAGGTGTTGTGCCTCTGGGTGGAGTAAGAAACACTGAGAAGCCAGCAAGGAGCTGCTTCAGGCTGTTCAAGGAGAAATCCTGTTTCCTTTGATGTTTTGCTCTGAAATAAGTACAGGATGGTTAGAGCTGAGGGCAAGGGCTGTGCCAGACAGAGGTATGCTGGCAAGTGCAAAGGTTTCAGTTTGACTACATTGGAGTGCTTAGGGTTCTCCACTTCAAAATACATTTGGGTTTTTTTGTTTGTTTGTTTGTTTGTTTTGTTGTTTTTGTGGTTTTGCTTGTTTGTTTGTTTGTTTTTGTTTGTTTGGGGTTTTTTTGATTGGTTGTTATTGAGGGGGGTGGATTTGCCACTTCCCCAGTTTTACTTTGTATTCAAGCATGCAATGAGAACAGGTTAAAATCAGAATGGAGAATTATATCTGCTCTTTATTTAAGAAAACATATCTATTATTGACAGTGGTCCTACAATAGAATTCAAGATTTTGAACTATATAGCCTTTCAAAAAACAAAAATCCAAATTTCAGAGCTCTTGCTTTGCTTTTCCCCTTTACATTCACATCAAAAGGGAATTTGACTCTTCCTCCTTTTGCATCCTAATGGTATATCAGCCTTTGTAGCAGCTGCATACTGATTACAGCATTTTTTTGCCCTGTCTGCATGGTCTTTGTCCCTTTGTCAAGTTTTGATAGTTAATTTATACCAAGCTCTTAGCTATTCTGCGAAGGAACGTTTTTGATTACCTGAGCATGTGAATTATTCCCACTCTATGCAGCAGGTTCCAAAAAAAAAAAAAAGTAAAAAAATTTCAAAGCAACGCTTTTATTGATGTAATTTTATTATTTTATATTTTTCTTTATTGTGGACACAATTTATTGTTTCTTTATGCTTCTTTCTTCAATTTCTGGTCCTATTTTCTAGTTTGTATGGCATGCAAATAGTTTTCAGTCCATCATTAGTACTGGCCCTAATTGTTTGCTGAACATGATTGCCTCCTGTTATTGCTTCAAGATTCCAATTTTGACTTTAAAGATTGTGCTCTCTCCTCCTTGCCCTTTAACACCTATCAGTGCTATGATAGCAGACTTTCTGCTAAAACGCAACTTTTTTTCACTTTTCAAAATCTCTTTCCAGTGCACTTTAACATCAAAGTCTGGTCAATGAATATCTAAAATCTGATTCTGTTTTCTGCTTTCATCCTGAACTGGTTTTGTCTTTATGCTTCCCATGCCCTCACTCCTCTTCTGCACATCCTCTGCCATGCACTTCACTTGGAATCACAGCAAACACTATAAAGAGCCCCAAGTTCTCAAAACAATATGTTGTTTCACTGTGTTTTCTTGCCTCAACTTCTGTTTCCATCAATTGAATCATAGACATAAGATGGCTTTTTCTGAATTGACCAATCAAGTCAACTGATTAGCAAACACAGTTCATACACAGATATATTACTTAAACTACTCTCTAAAAAAGCACCTTTGCATTGCCACAGCAAGTATTGTTTTCCTCTAGAGAGTCCAGGAGTTGCTCCAGTTCTGTATTGTACATGTAGCATTAGATCAAGTGACTATAACAGTTTTATTTTGTTTTCTGAGAACTAGCATTGCATTAATTCATGTTTCTTTTATAGCTGTCAGGAAGAGAACATTCTATTAATCTACTTATTTAGTAGGAAAGGAAAGTCTTCTCTTTGTTTATTAATTACTTTTGAAAAGAGAAATAAATTCTCATTATTCATTGCTCCATTACTGAAAAGCACTTTATAAAGAATTACTCCAGATTTCCAGAGTGAAAAATTTTAATGAAAAGAAGTTGAAGCAAATTTCGGAAGAATTCTCCAATCACAAAACTGAAGTAGCACTGCAGATTTATTAAAAGAATAAGGAAATAATGTTAAGCTAGTAGTTAAATACAGTTGTAAACTTCATTCAGAAAGAGCACTTGCTGAGGTAGTAGAAAGGCTTGAAGGAGGAGAATGTGTGTTAGAGCTGTGGCAAAAAGGGTCAAAAAGACTGACCAAGAAATCAGAAATCAGATTCAGCCCTGCTACCTGTGTCTGCTGCCAGTAGCAAAGTGACATCAGCAGGTGTGAGGAAAAGGAGCTGGAAGATGGGTGCCAGACTTCCTCTCTGCAAGTTGTGCATGTAGTTTGGTGGAAAATAATTTCAGCTCTGTTTCATTACAATCACTACAATCTCCCCCAGTGTCCATTAGTGGTGCATCCTCATCTTCCTCTTGTTTTTCTGCCTCTTCCTCACTTGTCTCCTGAGAAGAAACATCCTTTCTCCTGTGCTCAGTTTCTGATGTGGTCTACTGTTAGGGATTTCATATAATGGAGATGTTCAGCTAATTTTATTTTTAAATCCAGCAGACTACCTACAGAAAAATTCTCTTTTAAGGGCTCATGCATTTCTCCTGTTAACTTAAATATATGTATTAAATGCACATTTAACCAAACTGACAGAAGTAAGCAGCAGAAGCCCAAGAACAAAAAAAATTAACACCAATAACTAGACCGACTTCTCCAGTTATTCCAGTTCCCCCTCAGCTGTGAGACAGCTTGCTCTAATCACATCAGTCCCAATCCACACTCCAGCAGATAGCACAGAGCGTGCATCTCACAGCTCTCAGAATGATTTTTTTTTTTTGTGTCTAATAGTTCATGAACATCAAGTGAAGATTTTCCCATTGCCAAGGCATTAGGCAAAACTCTCATCCATGAGGGCTCCCTGGAAGGCAGTAAGGCAAGCTCACCTGGCAGCACTTAGATGATTTTTTGGAAAGCAGACCTACCACAAGATGAAATGCCCAAGAAATGAAATCTTTGTGAGTTCTGCCATTCTCAGAGACAAATCTTGAAAATACAGTATGAAAGTTGTTAAATTTAAAACTTCTCCAAGTTTGGATTGCCCTGCTGGCTGGAAGAAAGGAAAAAGAGAATGACCACAGAAGAGTGTACTTTTGTCTACCTCAATTTGCTCTGCTTCCTATTATTATGGTGTATCACAGCCCTGCCTTCACCTCCCTCTGGGACATTTCTTTAAAAAACCACCTTCCCACAAGAGAATAGTGATTAAATTCTAAAACCCTGTCACATATAATGAAAATGGAAGGGCTCAGAATTGAGCAGGGTCTATCAAGGTCGGGTCCTACAGTTTCCAAAGCAAATTTAAAAGGGAATATAATGGATTTTCCTTTTTGGACAACAAAATTGGCAACTGCATTTCGATTGGGAATTTTTTGTTGTATGTTTTTCTTCTTCTCCTCCTTCTCCTGGAGTGTGTGTGTCTATAATTTTTATCTATATGTAGGATTGTTTTCTTTTTGTTGAAATCATTCCCAGAAACATATTTCCAGAAAATACATGAGTGATGGTGATTTATGATAGTGTGCTTTAAATTTGCACTGGTAATCAGCTAAAATAGAAAATATAGCATCTCTAGCATGTTCATAGTTTCAGTCCTTTGTGCAGAGTGTGTCATGGGATGGTCAAAAAATGCACAGACTTGTGTGCCAGCTTTTGGGATATCTGTGTTGAATAATTTCCAAATATAAAATAATGATACAGGAAAGAATATAGATTTCTGCTGTAATGAGCCTTATTTATGGCTTTCTCCAACACAGTCTACCCAAGTGAATAAGTACAAATACGTACTGGAATACTGTGTATATTCCCACAGTGGAAAGTAGAAGAATGTCATCTCTATGAGATGTCATCTCTTATCAGCCAAATGCTGCAACATGCTGTTCTGCCCTGCCTCTGAAGGACACAAATAAAATTTACCTTGATGTCACTGAGAGTCTCCACCATTTGTCACTAATGAGGGACAAGTTAGGGTAACACATCTCTGTAACAATGTGTTGGGCCAGTCTCTTCTTACAGCTAACAAGTGACAGGATGAGAAGAAATTACCTCATGTATTGTCATAGAAGATTTATTTTAAGAAAAATTTCTTCACTGTGAGGGTGGTCAGGCATTGGAACAGATTGTCCAGGGAAGGGGTGGTATCACCATCCCTGGAAGCATTCTAAAGGTGTGTGGAAATTGTACTTGGGGACACAGTATATTGGTAAACATGGGTAACAGTTGGACATGATGATCTTAAAGGTATTTTTCAATTGAAATATTTCTATGTTTCTATGGTCTGAAAGACAGATTTTAGTTAGGCTTTTTTGAATAGGAAGAGAATTGTAAAGAGATCTCCTATTTACTAGGATCAAATCACAAGGTAATCAGAACAACTGAAAAGTGTTGAAATACAGAAGCTCAAATGTGTTAGACTCTATAATTCCAAGAGAAGTTGCCAAGAAAATAAGAAAATCCTTTGGCAAACATTTATATGCCTCACTAGGATATGGAGAGTGAAGGAGTAGATAAAGGAACTGCACTGGTAAAGTTGTACAATTATACAGAAGATGACATATTCTTTCCCTTCCAGTCTCCTCAGTCTCCTTCAGATGCTACAAAAACGGTAGACGACCCAGAATTAAGGCAAGGATAAAAAGTAGAAAAGCTGACAGCAATTTCAACTGATTACCTATGCAGAGGACTTAAAGTGGAGTTAATCCAAAATTGCTGCTGAAATTTTACAGTAATGAAACAGGGTATGCAAAGAAAGACCAAGATCATGAGAATAAAGACTTATGGCATCTCTTTGCCTCCTACCATAACCTACAGAAGTCCAACAATGTTCTAGGTTAAAACATACTCTATTATGATATTTGCATTGATTTTCATATTAATTCCTGATGCCACCTGGCTAATGTGCCATGGTAGTTTCCATTACATTAATCTTTATGCATTTGACGAATTTGAATTTAACCATTACAATACTGTTACGAGGTAAAGACATTCTTATCTGGCAGATTATCCATACTGAACAGAAAATGAACTGCAGCACAAAGGAGCAGATTCCAAAGGAGCAGATTCCAAAAGTCTTCTAAGGTGCTAGCATGCTCATTATCCATTGAAATGAGGAGCCAGTTCTTAATTAGATGCTCTAAGTAGAGTAAAAAAATCCATATCTCAGTATAGGATGAAATTCACCTTGCCACACTAAATACCAGATATCTAACCTAAGCTAGTAGTCTGCAGTCTCTTTCTTTTCTATTTTCATTTATTCTGTAATTTAGCATAATACAACTTTATACTGAAAAGAAAAAAAATACTGGTATGGAATTAGTTGCACTAAAAACATGCATTTCCAGTGAAGCTTGAACTTTCATCAGGGGAAAATGCTTTGATCAGTTAAGAGTTCGAGGAATTTAATCCTATCTTCCTCACAAACAACTTTTTTCTTTTTTTTTTCCATCTTCTGCTGCAAAGTCAGTTATTTCCAAGGACACAGCCGGGTTAATCCAAGTAACTATATCTCTAGGCAGCATCCATCTATTTCTCTTTTAGTGGTCAATAGCATTATTTTAATTTGACTTTGGATGATTTTTTTTTTTTTTGTCTCTATACTGGGTGTAGGGCTACAGATTCTGGTTTAATTGTGTCTCAGGTTAACACTGGTGCTGTGATAATACTGTATTACCCAAGTCTACCTGCTTGTTGCATTAAACTGATATATATTTGAGTTCTATGTTATTACTTAATTTAAATTGTTACTCATCTGTTCAGCAGATAAATAAATAGCTGCTCTTTTCTCTCAAGCAGAGGCTCTTTTCCAATGATAAACTAAAGCAGTTTCTGCTTATCTCCTAGTTTGGCTTTGGATTCAGCTAACTGCTTCCAGGTATCTCTTCTGTGTCTACACTATAGACAAGTGTCTACCTGTATGCTAGGTATTTATAACTTCAGCAAATGAAAAGAGAGTCATTACAAGCAACAAGACAAAATTCAGGTGTCTAAGTGCAAGAATCATCATAATTTCTCATACTGAAATCTTATGCTTCTCACAGGCACATGGTACATCTCCACCTTTCTGGAATGGCTGCTTGAGATCAGGTGGGATAGCCCAGAACATCTCGAATGCCACTACTTGCCTAAGTCACAGCACATGGAGATCATGACTGTCAAGTTCTCCAGGTTGTTATCTTGTCCACACAGTTTGGAGTGTGCTTTAGGAGATGCATACAGACTCCACAGGATGGATTGTCTTGATTTCCAGAGAACGGGGGTTTGACACCTTTTCTTCATCTGGAACTAGATGGTCTTTAAGGCCCTTCCAACCTATATAAATTCTGTATAAATGCTGCATGTGAACACCTAACTTGGGATATCTGATATCTCCAGTTTTCATGAGGTCTTTTGACTTAAAAAAACTCAGATAGAAATATTCAGTGTGTCTTTTTTACTATCTCAGCTCCATAAATGTGCAAAAGTGAATGTTTCAACATAATAAGCTTCTATATGTTAAAAATGGAGTCTGGGAAGCCCCTGCACTTTTGACTTCTAGAGGAAACGTGATCAGTAGGATGGAAAATCCCAGCCACTTGCAGCACACTTTAAAGAGTATGCTATCTAAATATTTTCTGGGAAAAAAAACTCCAACAATCCAAATCAAAACATACTGATTCTATCCAAAGTTTGTGCTATTCAACCAAGTGCAAATACTAATCTTCAAAACCACAGACAATATTTTTAGTTTAATTTTGCCCTGGTTGGATCTCATTGACCTGCTGTTTCTCATTGCCCCCTTTCTCACTGAAGAGATGACTGTAACAGCAGATCCTAAAATTAAGCATACAATGGGTGTAATTTAATTACAGAATCACAGAATGGCTTGGGAAGAAAAATACCTTAAAAATCATGTTATTCCAGCCTCCCTGCTATGGGCAGGGAGATTTTCCACTAGACCAGGCTGCTCAAAGCCCCGTTCAACATGGCCTTGAACAAAACCAATGGAGGGGCATCCACATCTTCTCTAATTAAGTGGCACTTCTATAACTGTTTTTGCTATTTTGTTCAATCAAAACCCTTACTGGGTCCTGGAGAGAGGTGAGAGGAGTGATGAAGTAGATTAAATGCATAGCTGGGAGCCCCTGTTGAGATTACAATTTACAGTACTTGTTATGTTTTCCTGTTCACCGGCTAATTCTGAAACCACTTCAGCTGATCTCAGCCCTGGAAAGGCTTAGTGAGGTAGGAGATGAATCCAGAACATTAATAGACATATATACAAAATCCTTTTGAATAGAACAACAATCACTAGATTTGCCATAGGACTAGACTTTACATCAGAAACTATAAAAGAGGGAATGTACATTTCTGTGAAAGTCACTGGAAACAAGGATGCTGGTTCTGACCTACAAAGACTCAGGTCAAGAGGAGTTAATAAATCATCTCTTCTTCAGTCAGGACAAATCTGAAGGAAGAATTCAGACTAGAACTTCCCCAGTGTGAAAAAAACAGAGCAGATTGTTTATGATTTATTTCAGCTGGATTGTCTGCTTTTCCAGTCTGCTCTTGTTAACCAGCTAGGTACCTCCTTCTTCTTTCTTTTTCCTTTGATCTTTTAAAGTTGAGGAGGTTTTAGAGTCCTTTGCTGTGGTTTTGGTTTTGTTTGGTTTTTTTTGAATTTATTTAGGGAATAGATGCTCATAGCTCAACACAGATACTGGTAATTTTAATCTAAGTTTTTTTGTATGAGTGTTTTCCTCCAGCTGTGCAGAAGACTCCCCAGTAGTGTTAGGTAAATTCAGAACTGGTCTGTACTGGAAATCTTTTGCCTTCTTTCCATCACTGGCTCTATACAGCAGCAGTGAGGAGCCCAGGAAGAGCCAGGCAGATGACTGGACTTCAGATAAAGCCACAAAATGACACAAAGCACAAATAAGCTGCGGAAGAGAAAGACCTCTCCCTCTATTCTGCAATGACACCCCTATCTCTGCTGCAAAGCTTGCTTCTTCAAGTAAACATATTGACATTTACATCACCTTGCCACCTCACCTGTCCCTCTTGATGTCTATCTGCTCATATGCTCCATGCTTTCAAAATCCTATGTCGTGAGCCCTCTGAGGTGGCATCTGTTGTTGCATTGCTTGCTCATACAGAGGCTTGCACAATGTGACTTTAAAACATGGCTCTAGTTTCTAGGCACTAGGAGAATAATAATAAACAATATTAAAAGCTGTAGCAGCTGCAATAAAACATGCATTTATAGGGCTTAGCTTGATGCATAGCTAACAAATCATTTAAGCTTTTAAATATATATATATAAATAAATAGCAACAATAAATAAGATGAAACTGCAGCTAGGAGAGAACTCTTATGGCTGTTAATTTTTTTTCCCCACTTATCTTCCTTCCGCATAAGGGATAATAGGTTTGCATTGCAAATTCCAGGCAGTGGATCTCTCCTCAATGACAGTTTTGCTATAATTCTCCTAATTTCAAGCTCCTGTTTAAAAAGGTAACTGTAAATGACATCCAGGCCATTTTTGCAGTCATCGGCAGCTGACTCAGTTGATTCATTTCCACAGATTTAAGTTGTTGCATGCGTAGTCAATCCCCCTGGAAAAAGGCTGCTTCCCCATATCAAATGGCTTGTGCAGAGTCCAAATCCTGATTTGAAATAAGCATAAAAGCTAAGGTTTTTAGGTTCTGTGTCATCACTCCAGCCCAGGTCTTAGGAGGGAGTTAAATGCCTTTTGCAAAATCTTCAGGAGTTTTCATAATGGTTGTTACACCAGAAACACATGAACATACAAAAATAAGATCTGGACTACCTCTTTTTTATCTTTTGAAAATCACATGTGTATTGGTTATCAAATAATTTTCAACTAAGCACTGTTATCCAAAGGGCTGACCTCTGATAAGAAAAAAACATAGCTATGACTCAACAATTTGGTATGATAAACCACTGGCCAGTGCTACTCATGTTAGTTCCCTCAATATGTTCCTTGTTATTTTTATAAGTATTAGTCAACAGGAATTTCCTCTGCTAGAATCAATAAATATTACTGTGTAAAACATATTTACATTTTAAAGACTCTGTTCGGTCAACCTAGTATCACTATACATCTGTTGGGTTTGTTCAAATTCCAAAAATGGCAACCAGACATTATGAAATCAGTATAATCCCTAAAAGAGCTGAGACTGTTTAGTCTAGAGACCAAAAGACTGAAGGAAAACAGGATCATCACCTCCAAATATGCAGAAAAGACCTTCAAAGAGAAAAGGAGTAAAACATTCACTTTGTCCTCACTGAATATAGTTAGAAGCAAAGGCTTCAACTGCATCAGAGAGCTCTGGGTGAAACTTCTGGGAGAACTTTTTACAGGAAAGCAAAACACCAGACTAAGTTGCTTAGGAGGCTGCAGCATCTTCTCCAGAGGGTTTGACAAAACAAGCCCCAATCAAGACCAGAAGGGGGTTTTTGCACCCTCACATAGGCTAGCAAAGAAGAATGTATTGACACTCCCCTTTTTTTGCATTATTTTCTATTAATATGTACTTTTCCTGTTTTTCCCATGGACATGTTTTCCACACTGCGTGGAATCACTGGTATTTCGAAATACTAGTAAAGCTGAGACATTGAATTAAATTTAGGATGAAATTTCTTTTGTAGAAGTACATTTTTGCTAAACTTTCTGCAGGTAGATGCTTTATCATGAGACTTCTGGTCTAGACCAAAAGTCAGTTTTTATTTTGTACACAGTCTGTTTACAGAAATCACAGCAGTTCTGCCTTTAGGTATCCTGAAAATAACCCAGCAATAGTCCCAGTTTGTACCAAGGAGAAGAAAAATATAGCCACAATTCTGCTGCTTCTGCTGCTGCTGCTTCACAAGACTGTTGCACTTTGGGGCACCTACTGTCTACCCTTATTTTTAAATATATAAAATTCGCAGCCTAGAGACAAAAGTAGTATGAAGTGTAACAGGTAGCTGAACTTTATGGTGCCCATAATTTTCTTGGCAGAATCAGAATCTTGGTGTTCACAATAATGCCAAGTAATTTTCTCATGCTGCTGTTGTGATGCCATACTGACTCCTGCTGACATTTACATCATTGGCAAATGCACTGCATGAAGGGAAAACGACCTCACCTCTGATAATGAAAACCACAAGAACACATTTTTATCAAGATATTTTATGTACATGTATAGCTCTAAGTTTTCTCAGGTCTTTGCAAATAAGGGTGGTCTCATGTGACAGCCCTTTTAAAGAAAATTCACTTAAGTACATTCATTTGCATTTTAAAGGAGGGTGTAGGAAGTAGCAATTAAAGAATGAATTCTTAGTTAAATTTGCTCCTTTTCACAATATCTTAAACCCTTCTTCCTAATATCTAACTTCTGTTTTACCATTCCTCCCCCACATTTGACTCAAAAATAAATAAATGCAGAAATGCAATGAGAATAAAGAAAACCCCAAAGTTAAATTATAAATGCATGTCTTTAGTGCTCTGTGTCCCTGTCTAGCCATTTATTTTTTCATCCCTGTTATTTGTATTGCAACAACCTTGGTTTGGGAGCTGTATCATGTTCCCATGGCAATATCATAGCATTCTAACTAGTTGTGGCATCTATGTAGATAACAAACCTGAGTGGACACTGGTTCACATTTTTCTGGGGGGAAATTTTAACTTTTTTACTCTAAAATTTCTTTTAAAATTAGTGTATTCAAATGGTAACAGCTACAAGTGAAGAGAAAAATTGATTCAGTATATTTATTACCTAGAAACTTTTGATAAAAGACTTAAGGTTTCTTGTAATGTTTTACATTAAGAAAAACCATGCCTCAAAATTAAACTTAAAAAGCACATACTTTAAGTTAAAGTTACCCCAAAACAATAATCAACTTAGCCTGTTTGGGAGTTTCAAACATGTCACTTATTCTGAGTTTCTCAATCTCAAGAGGTGGGGTTATGTGGAAAACAATACTAGGAGGAGCAAGCACAATATATTTCAGGGTATGTAATTGCCAATATTGCTGAGACATTCTTACCTGTACTCAGCTCAATATGTATTGATAATTCAATGGAAGAAATGTTTTGCAACTCCTTCAAATATTCAGGATTTTAAATCATGAACTATCATTTAAAAAAATTGACTACTTTTCTCTCAGTAAGAGAGTACTTTGCTTCATTCTGCTGTAAGTCATGCTTGGATGATTTGAATTCTGTTGTGTTTAACAAGATTCAGACAATTCATTTTCTCTCAAGATGATAAAATGGATACAATGTCATTTATGGTTGTAATTCTCTTTCATGATTTTGCTCAGCAATATTTTTTTAGTGGAATTCTCATTGAAAATGGAACCATTACATGTAATGTAAACATTTCTGAATTGAGATGTTAACATTTAAAAATTGCCTCATTTCTCTTTAATGTGTTTTGCTGTTTTTCTTGCCTAATTATCATTCTTTTCAATATTTATGTTAACATGACCTTTCTCTGACTGAATGGCTTTAAGTGCTTCTCAAGTACTTATAGCATCATGATTTTTAAATTAAATTATGTTGTTGTGGAAGAGATTGTAATGCAGCCCACAGAATAGCAGGGAAAGGAACAAGTTTCTGTTAGCCCCAGAATATGAATGTAGTGATAGTGTTTATTAGTTCACTCTTCAAATCAATGCAACTGAATCAGAGGAGGTATGACTTTGTTACTTGTTCATGAATAGAAACAGCCCAGTAAATTTAATGCTGGTCAAAATTGTCATATTGAATAGCTGTGAAAGATTATTTAATGTTTTAAAATGCTTATTACTTTTATTTATTATGCCTTCATCCTGCTGACAGAATTAAGATTACACCACAGATTCTATTTGCCCATGGGAAAAGATCACAGGAACACAGGCAGTAAGATTTGGCTCCACATCTTGAATTTTCAGGTCAATGTTATTCCACAGCCAAAACCTACTCTTTTGAAATCTGTGAGGTCTAGGGTGACAGCATGTGCAATAATAAGCAAATGCAGAATTTTCTTGTAAACAGTGTGAGATGTTTACTTTGATTTTCTGCATATCTTTCAGCATATGTGTTCTGTTTGTCTAGAATTTAAGAATAAAGACCAGACTATCAACTCAGTTTCACTATGAAACCTGTTACTGTATTACCAGACTTCCCAAATGTTTTTTTTCTTTTACCTTCACCTTAAAAAAAAAAAAAAAAAAAAAGGACAGCTTTTCTCAATCCTTCTGCTGTTCTCCATTTGGAGATGGCAATGAGTAAGAATATGATGAGCTGAAAGACATGAATGACACATGTCAAGAGAGAAAGAGGGAACAAAATAAATCACTGAAAATAAAATCAAAAGAGATGCAGATATTTAATATTTAACCTTTTAACATTGAAAGATGTGAACAAAATTAAAGACAAAATAAGACTGAAGGAAAATAATGGATGCTAAATGACTTCCTAAAAATGGGACATTAAAAGAAAAAAATCAAAATCAGAAATAGCTCACGAATTGTAGCAAACAGAATCAGGTAAGCTGTAACTGAAACAGTTACTAATCAGCAAAAATTTTTACGTACTCATCTCACTCTTTAATTCCATTTGACAGAAAAATGTCAAGTAGAAAAAAAGAACTGGCAGCTAACAGTCAATACATTCCCATAACTTAGTCCACAAGCAGCCCACAGAAGAAAGCCTAATCCAGAAGGATGCTGAGTCTTCAATGTTTTCTGACCTCGATGGTTGAGCAATTGGGTATGATCTGACACTGTACTTTGTGCAGAGCTTGCTTGGGCAGAGTGCCTTAGTGGAATTAGGGAGGAGAGGGTTTTTTCCCCTGTACACTAAATGCATGTAGTCTGCTTCTGATTGACTGTTTCTTGTATTTTAAGAAGATAGAGAATAAAAAAGGGATATATTTGCAAGGTCGATGCACAAGTCAGGAAGGTCAGGATCTTAAGGAAAGTTTCTACAGATGAATAGTGTGCATGGATATTCCAGAATAAGAGGACAAAAAAAGCTAGAATCATAAATTGTTAAGGTTGGAAAAACTTTTGTGGTCATCAAATCCAACCATCAAGCTAGCACCACCATGATGTTCAACACCAAGCCATATCCCAAAACATCCACACGTTTTTTGAACACTTCCAGAGGTGGTGGACCACACAACCTCCCTGAGAAGGCTGTTTCAAAACTTGAAAACTCTTTCCCTGAAGAAATTTTTCATATATCTAGTATAGACCTCCTTTGGTAAAACTGAGGCCCTTACCTCTAATCCTTTTTCTTTTTCCAACATTGAGTGAACTTGTTTTGGCCAACAAGTTTCTGACCCTGTTGTGTCAATAGCACTAATACAGCTTCTCCAACCCAACATCCTTCCTTCCTAGAGATCAGGCTTTGCCAGGTAAACCTTAACACTTGGTGTTCACAGAGGATGCTCCAAAGTTTGTCAAGATATAGGGGAACTCCCTGGGAGGTGTTCAACTGGAGTTAAACAAGACAGGGTCACTGCCAAAAATTTTGGAAAAACAACATGAAAAGAGGCAAAGGGAAAAAACAGAGAGATAAATAGAGAATGCAATCATGTTGTTTTTGGGTTTTTTTATTGGGGAAAGATGTCAAACTGTCATGTTAGTCTCTGCTGAGGTTCTGAGCATGAACAGTTGCCAGGGTAACTGTTGTGCCAAGCCTCAGCACTTATGTATTTTTTCCATTGGTAATTGCTAATGTGAACAAGTGCTGGCTTGCACTTTACACCTGCCTGGCTTGTAAGTCTACTTTAATTGGATGTGCCAAGTTTGAGGAAAAAAGTAATCTGCCCTTTCAAGACAAGTGACAGATAGATGAAGTGTTTCTTAGGCCTTTACTGTACCAATTTTGCTGACAAAATTACTATGAATTGCCTTCCCTCAGTGCGCATATACTGNTATATATATATATATGTATATAAATTTCTTCAAAAAAATGACTCTAAGGAAAAACCCTGGAGAATGGATAGGGACAAATTTTTTAAAATTTCTTCTGTTGATAGTTTGTTCCACAACCTCAGAAGTGATGGGGAGCTTTGGAGTGATCAGTTTTTGAGTGTCCTGTTCAAATATTTAGAAGACTGATAGAGAGCAGCTGCATCTTAAATTCTTTAAGAAGTTCCCCTGAAAAAATTCAGGCTGAAAGGTAAGGAACCCAGGGACCACATAGTTTTTTTCTAGGACCACCACTTTCTTAACTGTTTTGGACTACACTACAAAATTCTATCAATAAGGTCTAATTCACTACTAAGCTCCACAAGACTGCCTCAAAAGGTATAGAAAAGTTATTAGTGAGCCTTCTGTTGCTATTGCTCTCTTATTTTCTTCTTCCTTTTTTCTTTTTTTCTTCCTGATCATCAGGAGATTACAGTGTTTCTATGCTTTTTATTTGCTTTTCAGAGCTGTCTCAGACCTGGCCTGCTCCATTGCTTAGTGTATTCACAGTGTGTAACTGTCTTTCTTTGATGTTGATTTCCTAGTGCACTTAAATGAAGTTTCCTGTAACCAATATGCCAGAGCAAATTAATATATGAATAATACATGGTGCTTATTTTAGCAACTTTCATCAGAAGGCCTCAAAGAACAGCATGAAGGATAAGAGGGAGATTGGCTCATACCATTCCAAGAAGGAATTACTGTGATGTTGCACTCCTTAGCTAAAATTGCACCATCAATGAGGGTAGAAATAGAAGGAAACTATCCTACTTGACCAAAAATATCCTAAAAGTTAGAAAGCATCAGATATATCAGTAATACCGATTGACTTGATTCTGAGTAGTGCCAAAGGTTTCATATGTGTCTGTTTGCTCCTGTGGGACTGATTGAGGATTAAAAGGTTGTAGTATAAGGCAGAACACAGNAGCTAGAATCATAAATTGTTAAGGTTGGAAAAACTTTTGTGGTCATCAAATCCAACCATCAAGCTAGCACCACCATGATGTTCAACACCAAGCCATATCCCAAAACATCCACACGTTTTTTGAACACTTCCAGAGGTGGTGGACCACACAACCTCCCTGAGAAGGCTGTTTCAAAACTTGAAAACTCTTTCCCTGAAGAAATTTTTCATATATCTAGTATAGACCTCCTTTGGTAAAACTGAGGCCCTTACCTCTAATCCTTTTTCTTTTTCCAACATTGAGTGAACTTGTTTTGGCCAACAAGTTTCTGACCCTGTTGTGTCAATAGCACTAATACAGCTTCTCCAACCCAACATCCTTCCTTCCTAGAGATCAGGCTTTGCCAGGTAAACCTTAACACTTGGTGTTCACAGAGGATGCTCCAAAGTTTGTCAAGATATAGGGGAACTCCCTGGGAGGTGTTCAACTGGAGTTAAACAAGACAGGGTCACTGCCAAAAATTTTGGAAAAACAACATGAAAAGAGGCAAAGGGAAAAAACAGAGAGATAAATAGAGAATGCAATCATGTTGTTTTTGGGTTTTTTTATTGGGGAAAGATGTCAAACTGTCATGTTAGTCTCTGCTGAGGTTCTGAGCATGAACAGTTGCCAGGGTAACTGTTGTGCCAAGCCTCAGCACTTATGTATTTTTTCCATTGGTAATTGCTAATGTGAACAAGTGCTGGCTTGCACTTTACACCTGCCTGGCTTGTAAGTCTACTTTAATTGGATGTGCCAAGTTTGAGGAAAAAAGTAATCTGCCCTTTCAAGACAAGTGACAGATAGATGAAGTGTTTCTTAGGCCTTTACTGTACCAATTTTGCTGACAAAATTACTATGAATTGCCTTCCCTCAGTGCGCATATACTGCCTTTGTTTATGGAATCAAGAGTTTAAGCTTCAGGGTTCATTATAAGTAATTATGCCATAAAGTTTTTTGGGAATATCTTGGTGCTGTGTGGTGAAATTCTACTTTTACCCCCAGAGTTCAGTGTTTCATTTTATATGCATATATGAAAACAGTTTTTCAAAGGGATGGAGAAAAATNAGAAAAGTTATTAGTGAGCCTTCTGTTGCTATTGCTCTCTTATTTTCTTCTTCCTTTTTTCTTTTTTTCTTCCTGATCATCAGGAGATTACAGTGTTTCTATGCTTTTTATTTGCTTTTCAGAGCTGTCTCAGACCTGGCCTGCTCCATTGCTTAGTGTATTCACAGTGTGTAACTGTCTTTCTTTGATGTTGATTTCCTAGTGCACTTAAATGAAGTTTCCTGTAACCAATATGCCAGAGCAAATTAATATATGAATAATACATGGTGCTTATTTTAGCAACTTTCATCAGAAGGCCTCAAAGAACAGCATGAAGGATAAGAGGGAGATTGGCTCATACCATTCCAAGAAGGAATTACTGTGATGTTGCACTCCTTAGCTAAAATTGCACCATCAATGAGGGTAGAAATAGAAGGAAACTATCCTACTTGACCAAAAATATCCTAAAAGTTAGAAAGCATCAGATATATCAGTAATACCGATTGACTTGATTCTGAGTAGTGCCAAAGGTTTCATATGTGTCTGTTTGCTCCTGTGGGACTGATTGAGGATTAAAAGGTTGTAGTATAAGGCAGAACACAGCTAGTCAGTCCAACCCACCAAGCTGTTTGGCAAGATATAGAATTAAAAGTGAAATCAGTGAAATCCCAAACCTATTCCATAAAGCCCTATGAATGCTAGATAGGCATTTAATGTTCAGAAATATAGTGCACTCAGAGAAATGCTAGTTTTATTAAGATATTTAGGTTAAAAGCTTAAAAAAGGGAAGCTGTTGAAACTGCCCAGGAGAGCAGGGGATTTGAAACACCTTACTGAGGATTCTTTTAATTCATGCTTTCAGTGATATTCATTTACTTATGTAATTCCCCCGTGAGATAAACTCATGAGGCTAAATTCTCTCTCGTATTTCTGCTTGGTCACAGTGTCATGGAGATGAGAGAATTTGGAAGTACACAGAAATAAATGAGAGTGCCCTGTGGTTACCACAGTTGATAAGCCCCAACTGTAATGAAGTATTAGCTGGATGAGCTTTTATTAGTGGTTGCTGCACATATAAGTGTATAATATCATGCTATGGGTTAATAGTGCTGATCAAAGTTTAGGAGTTCACCAGAGTTTACCCTATCACACTTTCCAATGTCATCAGAAAGAAATTTGATTCACTTTTCAGTGAAAAAATTGACCTAGATTTTCTGCTTCACCACAGAGATGCTTATAGAAGCATCTGTAATGGAGTTTATCCACAATGATTGTGATTAAGTGGAGCAGCAAAAGTATAATATAGTGGAGAACTGCAATGCACTAGCAAATGTTGGTCTAACGATGAAGAAAAATAAATTGTAGAATCAAGTTTAGCAAACATGATTTTAATTTACACAACAATCGGATAAAAAGTCAGGAACTTTTTAAATCTGCATTATGAGCAAAATCAAAATGGATGATTTAGAGTGGTCAATTTTAATTTTATTTCATTGTCTATCCATCTGAAAATGTCACAGCAGGGATAACAGAAAAATAGATGGACTCTGACTTTACAGTTTAGTAAGAGAAAGTTGCTCCCTAGATAAATATGATCCATTCAGCTTTCCAAAGAGAATTAGGAAAAAAAAAACCTAGAAAACAAACCAGGAAAATGTACTTCTTAGAAGCACTGTGGCTGCCTGGGGCTGATATCTGCCATTTATCCAATATCATGCAGCAATAAATTGTATCTTGGCCTGTGTCAATGACAGTGTGGGCAGCGTGACCATGGGAGTGATTGCCTTGTTACATTTGGCATTGTGAGGCTGTAGCACAAGTACTAGTTAAATTTTGAGCCACTCACTTCAAAAAGGATGCTGAGGTGCTGCAGTGTGTCCAGAGAAAGACAGCAAATCTGGTGAAGGATCTAGAAAATATGTCTTTTGAGGAGCAGCTTAGAGAGCTGGGATTGTATAGCCTGGGGAAGAGGAGGCTCTAAGGGACTTCACTGCTCTCTACAACTGCCTGAAAGGAGGATGAAGTGATGTGGGGTTCAAGTCTTCTGGCATACTTGAAGATAAAAAATGAGAGGAAAAGGCCTTAAGTTGCACCGGGGTGTTTCAGACTAGATATTAGGAAAAAAAATAACTTAAAGAGAGATTAGGCATTGGAATAAATTGCTGAGGGCAGTAGTAGGGTCACTGACTCTGGAAGTTCAAGAGGTATCTGGATGTGGCACTTGGGGACATGGGCTAGGGGTGATTATGGTGGTGCTGGGTTGGCTGTTGGACTAGATGATCTTGGAGATCTCTGCCAACCTTGATGGTTCTGTGTTCAAGGCCAGGTTGGATGGGACTTTGAGCAACCTGAACTAGTGGAACTTGTCCCTGCCCATGGCAGAGGATTGAAACTAGGTGTTATTTATGTCCCTTGCAAACCAAGCAATTCTGATTCTGTGATAAAAAGATAGGATTATGCCCTTGTTGACATGTTATGATAAGTCACAAAGTCAAGAAAATTTATCAGGTAGGGTTGCAGCCATGGTGAGCAACATGGAGAAGATATTTATTGGCTTCTCTGCAGAGCTGGAGCTTCTGTTTTGGACCAAGAGCTCATGGCACACACAGTTTGTAAATTCCAGGATTCAATTGTTAAAAAGTGTGATCTGAGAGTCATGGAAAGGGATCTTCAAATGAAAACTTCAATCATACAGCATGAAACATGAAGCATTTGTTTCTTCCTTTGTTTCTTCCTCTGTTCTCATTTGTTTCTTCCTTTGTTCTCATGTTACAGGGCTCGTGACACTGGACAGGTACTGCAGTCTAGAGAGAGTGATTTCCCTGTGATAGTCCTTTAATCAACCACTCTTTGATTTATTATCTGTAGAACTCAGTATAAGGTAGACCAATTCATACATTTTCCTCTTGTACAATTGAAGTCAAAGATGTATCAGCAATGTCATTTATTTATGCCCTACGATTTTACCTGGAGGAAAGGCAAGGGATGACCAATGTGCAGTTTGCTTAGACCAGCCTCACTATGATTTCCCTGGTAACTCTCCTCACCACAAAACAAAAAGCCTCAGCAGGAAAAGGTGAGATCAGAAGTGGCTAGAAGGAGGTCAGAAGCAGGGTATAGGTGTTTGACACTTTTCTGTATATTTAAATTCAGCGCTGCAAATAGCCTTTTTTCCCCCTGTGAAGAGAGAGTTTTTCTGGCATGCTTAGATAGAGAGACAGAGAGATAGATAGAATTAATGCTTTATATCTCCTTTAACTCTGATATATTCTATGAATGCAGTATCTTACAAGGACTATAATGTTTTAGGAAGGACACCACTGCTGCTAAACATGAAGTTTAAGCAGGAATATTCAAAATTATTATATTTATTTATTTGCTTGTTTGTTTGTTTGTTTCACAACTGCTCTGACAAAATTTTTTTCTCATTTTATTTTTCATTTTTCCCTTCTCCAAACCCAGGTCAGGAATTTTCTTTTCTTCTGAGTTAAAGAACAGCATTTCACCCCAAGTACTCATCCATTGCAAGTGCCCATTTAATTATTGTCAGACTTTAGAACTTTTTACTTGTTAGCATTAAATGGTTGCACAGCCATGTAGTCCCTGCAGTGTGAGAAGTAACTAAGGTCAACTTTTAAGAGCAAATCAAAAGAGAAAGGCACCACCAGTGGAGCAGAAATTAGAAAGAAAATAGAATGGAAGAAAATAAAGAAGGAAATCCTCCTAGATTTCAGAAGTCATTATCATCCAATCCTTTCATTCACATTAGTGCAAGGTAGAGTACTTTCACTGAAATCCATGATGAAAAAACCCCAACTTATTCCTTTAGGTACAGACTTCACTTACACTGGCCTAAAATAATACACCTTTCTCTTAGCTATGCCCAACTAACTGCCAGCTTATCTCCTTGTAGCCATCCTGAATGGCCTCAAAGTCAGGCTATTTAAGCTAATACATCTTCCTGATTCTAAGTTTTATATTTACCTGAAAGGCAGGGAGAGCTGAAAATCATGAAAACAATAAATCATAGAACTCAACTGATAAGCTGTAACTCATTAAATCATTATAACTCTATCACATTCAAAAGTGTGTGTTCTATCCTTGTTCTTGTCTAGGATTTGTGAAAGGCCAAAATGAAAATTATGCTTTCCTGATTTCCACACTATTAATCTGAGGGAGAAGCAAATACTTGACATAGTCATGATTTATATAAGTAAAATTTTGATCAGATAAATATGCAAATTAGAAGAAGGGAAAAAATATTTTTTTTCTGTAGAGGAAAACTGTTTTTCTAGACACATTTTTTTCTCGTTCATCTTTTTTGCATTCATCATCTTTGCTATCAAAGGCAAAGGCAGCATGTAGGCTTGCCTCTCTAACTGTGAAGGACAATCCACAAAACTTCAGAGACAAATATTGTCCCTGTAAATTGCAGCCACTCTTTTTTTCCAGGCAGTTTGCCTGGGATTTTTTGCTTTTTTTTT
>VXBI01013466.1:111816-143056 GCA_013397375.1 Toxostoma redivivum | reverse complement strand
TTTTTTTTTTTTTTTAACTTTCACTGCTGAGTGTCAATTGCCTACTGCTTAAAGCATAACAGCTGGGAAACAGGAACAAAACAAGATGGAGCCAACTATTTGTAGAAGTCTCCTTTACCTGTAAATTTATTTTGTGACTAGAGTTACTATGACAGCAGTGACTGAGCTTAAGCCACTGAAAGGGCTTGGTCACATTTAGATAAGTGCTAAAATGTTTGAGTCACTATCTCTGGAACCGTTAAAAAAACATGTGGATAGGGCACTTGAATATATATATGGTCTAGTGGTGAACATGATGGTGGTGCCAGGTTGATGGGTGGACTTGATGAACTTAGAGGTCTTTTCCAACCTCATTTATTCTATGATTCTGAGGCTTAGGCACTGGGGTGGTTAGACTTGAGGCCAAGACCCACACCAGTTTTAGGTTCAGAGTTAGCAGCATCAAAATCCCTCAATTTCAACTTCAAATGACAGCAGAGTCTGGTTCTCAGATCACCTCATCATTTCTAGAACTTCTTAGGAACTAAGTATTCTTATAATTTTTACTCCCCGGATAACCAAAACTAAAGGACCTCTTACTGCTCTGACAATTTCAGGGAAAACAGGAAATACTCCTCCACTCAACAAAAGAAAAGAATTATCAGTGTGTTCAGTGTAGTTAGCCAGACTTTGGAAAGAAGACAAGAGCAAATGACCTCAAGTTGTGTAAAGGAAGGTTTAGACTAGATGTTGGGAAAAAAATTCTGTTTGGAAAAGGTTGTCAGGCACTGGAATGGGCTGTCCAGGGAAACGATGGAGCCTTCCTCCTCAAAGATGTTTAAAAGATGAGTTGATGTAACACATGGGGACATGAGTTAGTGGAAGGCTTGGCAGTGCTGGGTTATCAGTTGGACTTGATAATCTTAAATATCTTTGGCAACCTAGAAGGTTTTGTTTCTATGATTCTATGAATCTCTTCTGCTTCTGTATCAAGAAGATCTCCTATGGTGTTTTAATAGTTTGCAAAGATGAAATTTTATCAGAAGGATCCTGACTAGAAGTTAAATGTTCTGGTTTTATATAACCACTGGGTATGACCTTCTTAAAAGTATATATATATATTTGTAACATATGTATACATGTAAATGCGTGTGTGTGTGTGTGGTGTGTGTGTGTGTTTAGAATTTTAAGTATTAAAACCTTAAGTGGATAGAGCATCTTTGCTGGCCTAGTGGGATACAGGATGGATAACAAAGGTGAACAGTCATAAGATAGATATTTTGATATTATTAGGTATAACTGAACCAGTTTTTTCCCATTGGGTGTATATACCAGTAATCCTATGTTTAGGTCCAGGAATGGAGGCTCACTGACCTTACTACAGACAAATATAAAATTTGTTTTACAGTTTAATATGCTGCAATTGAAATAAAAATGTGCATGTGAAATAAAAATGTGGATAACAGTTCAGAAAATCTCCTGTATAAACCCATGATAAAAAAGATGGTGACTTTCTAAAAGCTGTTTGAATCAGCAACACAAGAAGAGCCTTCAGTTCTGTTACGTTGTCTTAGTTTAGCACTCATTAAATGTTTCACAATACTGTGATCTCCTCATAGCAAATATAATTAAACTTCCTTTCCTCTGGCACTAAACAGAAATTCATTATTACTTTCTAATTCCATAGCTGTACAAGAAAAACAAACTTTTTGAAATAGAAAGTCTTTTTCCAATTTCAGTTTTTCTTCCTCTTTATTTTTTTGGTAGGATGGACTAATTTCTTTGTTTGGAAAATAAGATATTCTCTGCTTCTGGGACATTGGTGAAAATCTGTAATTAAGGTAAGAGAAATATCTTCATATTTTCTATGATTTCACATTCTTGCAGTCTCTCATGGCTTTAGAAGTCATGCCTCTATTTCTCTTTCTGTGCTCTTCATTTATATTTCTTTTAGAAACTCAAGTTACTTTGTTGCATTTGTAATGGCATAAAGACTGAGTTGTTAAAGGAGCTTATTTAGCTAAACCAGTACCTGTGGGCTTTTTTGGTTTGTTGTTAGAGATGCCATGACAGATTTAAATTTTACTAGCCAGCGGGAATAGATTGCCTTTCTAAAGAAAACAATTATTTTTGTAAAGTAATTCACCCTGCAGGAATTTTAAGGAGGATTTAAATCTGGTTTTGGAACACTTTACAGTTATCATAACATTTGAAAAACAGCTTTATAAACTAGGACCCTTCACTCCCACTCAAAGAAAATAAGACTTGGGGTATTTGCAAGTTTGATCTCTCTACCCTTAAACAACTAATTTAAGAATTGATATCTAGGTTGCATCATTTTCCACTGAGGTTCATTTTCTACTATAGCTTGGATTTGAATAGGCAATATTGATGTATTGAGACTAAATTACACATTTCTTTCTAGAGGCATGGATTAACAAACGAAAAGTTGTAGCATTTTAAGGAAATGGAGTACACAAATACCAACACAAGCCAGTGGGAGCAAATCTGGTTATCTCTTGTAAGGGCTTTATCAAATCCTTTCTCTAAGCAGCATTAGGAATCAAATCAAATTATTAAATCACAGATAAATGCAGGAATGATGGGAGGCCAGTTCTCAGAAACAGATGGATTTACCAACCTCTTATGCTCCATGTGGTGAGATTACCACCAGCAGGTACAGCATGGAGTTTGTCTGGCATCCTGCTCAGTTTTCTGTATAGCTCATCACATCTATAGCTCCCAGTGCACTGGTTGAAGAAAAGGGATGTAGGAATGTTGTTTTCTTTAGACCACTCACTTGCTTACTAATCAGAAAAACAGTGTTTTTTAACCAATTATATAGTTGAAACACTGTTCAGATGTCCAAAAGAAACTTTTTAAGGATTGCACATACACAAAATAACAGAAAATCAGCAGTATTTACTGAAGTAAATACAGATGTAGAAGTGTGTAAGATGAGACCAATTCTTGACAGACTATTTCTGTCACATAATAGACTTGTCTGTTTTCAAGAAAATCTTATAGACTTAATCTTTGTAGTTGATTAGTTGAATTAATGAGAGATGAGTTTTGCTGGCTGCTGTTGTCTGGGATCACCTTTTCTGCATGGTGTTGGCACAGTTAACATTGCTATATTAATGTCCAGCCACAGCTTCATTAAGGGTTTGGCTGCTGGATAAAGCAATGATGCTTCTGTGATAGTTTGGTTGAGAAGTCTATCATCATTGTTCAATTGTAATTTATAAGGAAAATACCTAAGGTTACATATATATAACCTTATAAATATGTTTATATTTACCACCATACACCTTCTATGCTGTCTATAGGTTTCAATTGGTATTAAAATGATGGTTGAACCCATTCTTTACAGAAAGTTGCAGATGATCAGTTTCTTTTTTATTTAGTTGCAAATTAAATCCTCTGTGGTGTAGCACCTAGAAATGCCCTTTGATATTTCTATGAGAACAGCCAAAACCATTCAGCAAAGGCGACATCTTATCCTAAAAGATACTCAAAAAAATCAGAAGTATTTTCTGAGTTCTCTAGTTTCTTTACCCACTGTCATCAAGAATGCATTTTGCTGATATATTATGTTCATGTATTTAATCTTGTTGGTCACATTTCATTATGTCTTGAAGTGTAAGTTAACTTGATTGATGCAAATTGACTGATTATATCCAAGTTCCAACCCAACAGTTGTTAGCAGATGCTGAGAATCATTTGCCCTTACTCTACTGCAAAGCATATGTCTGCATTTCAGATGATGTTTCTGTAGTCCTATGTGAGAAAACAAACTATCATTTCTTGCTGAATTAGATCTACATCTCTGAATTATCAGTTCTTAGCAGCCTTGTGATATCTGGTAATTTACATGTAATGTGTGAAACTATGTGAGTTTGAGTGTAAATATATCGAAGCATCATTCTGATTGAATTTTAAGTTCTTCATATAAGAACTTATTCTTGACACTAGCTTACACCATCAGCTTATAGGACTTCTATTGCTAAAATTAAACCTGAATTTATATCCATTGCTTCCAAAATATATCACTTTATTTTTTTCAAATAGCATAAAAGTAACTTCTGACTGTTTCTGTAGGCAGATGTTTGAGCTGCAAATTGCTATTAGGAAAAACAGAGAAGGGCTACAGAGTTTGCAAACTCACATTCAGCAGGTCCTACAGTGAAACATTCTGAAAAGCACAAAGAAAGAACAACATGTGATTTTAATTGAAGGATAAAAATTGAAACAATTCAATTTTTGCAAAAACAATCCACTCGTTTTTAGCTGTGTGAGCTAGTGAAATAGACATTTTTAAGATGCTGCTTTCAAAGAGTGGTTAGAAAGTAATCTCTTGTAAAATGCATGTAATCTTCTGAGTTTGAGCATAGTCCCTGTGTGCCCACCTGAAATAGCATGCAGCAGAATCATGCATACTTCAGATGATTATTTTCCTAAGCCCAGAACCTAAGGCAGACCTTCCTTAAGAATAAATAGCTGTTTAATATTGAGCAGAACCAGAAATATGGAACTAAAATAAGATATGATTCCTAAAATAAAAGCCATTTCAGGCTTTAAATGAAAGCTTATTTTATTCTGGTGGAGGCTATTCAGAGAATTTCTGGTGATTAAAAGGCATTCAGCCATGAATAGAAGGAATATATTCAAGCCTCAACATATTTTATTGCCAGGCTTCTAAAGAACCTGAATCCCAACCACAATGGTGAATGACAGCACTCTGTGTTTTGTTAGAAAGAGAGGCAGGGCAGAACACCACAGCCTTTGTCATATGTATCCCACTCAGATGTCAGTGAATATAGTATACATGTAGACATGTAACCTGATTTTTTTTTAAGTTGAATCACCAAATGAAGCCTAGTTGTAGCATTAAGTATCTATTCTGTTTGAGACTTTTTGATGGAAAATATGCGTAACTTTAGTGGTGAAAATAAAGTCATAAACTTCTGTCCATGAAAGGAACATGGATCTCTCTATTATCTTCCTTCTTGAGATGGCAAAACCAAAAAAAAAAGAAAAAAAAAGAAATTAACAGCACCAGAAATGTGCTTTCTCATTGAACAGAAGCAGATAAATTTACATGCAACTGTTGGAAAATCTCCAGGTATTCTACTGAAGATATAGATAGTCTGCTTCCTTCAGGTACTGTCAGAGGAACAGAAGTGTCCTCTTCTGGGAATGTATTGTTGAAATATATCTGTCACTGGATGCCATCTGGTCCAAAACAAAACAAACCATGCTGCATTTCAGAGGTATCTATTCATAGTTCTTCCTAAGAACATAGCTACTGAGAGAGCAGGACAATATGCAGGAGGGAAGAAATGTATTGGAAGCACAGATTATTCCAGGATACCTTTCTTGCCCTATAGTTCCCTGGGTTACATCACTCTGAAATACAGCCTGTTTGATATCTGGAGTTCAGTGACAACAAAAGCCATGTCTTCACAGTGTCTTCTGACTTAAGCAAAGTTTAATTTCAGTTATAAAACAAGACAAGAATTTTCTAGATGATGCTGTGAGTCTCCCATTAATGCACTTCCCATGCTAGGGACAGCAGCATTTGTGGTCCTTGTACCATGTGAAATTAAGCAACTGCTTTTTCAAAGCTTTTCCAAAGGGGAATGGGCAGGGTATGGCATCATGGTCCTTCCAACCCTGGCTACAGTGCTGACTGTGGATACTGATAACACTGTGATGGCTTAGTGTTGATGGAATTGTTTTTTGTGAGAAAGTACATTTTATCTGAAACCCAGAAACTTAGAAAAATAAATATTTATTTTGGCTTCCAATTAATGTAGATATTAAAAGAGGGAACATGATTTTCTTGGAATTAAAATGTGTAGAGTAATGAACAAAACATAAATAAAGTTGTTTTGGCAAAAGCAGACATTTTAACTGAAATTGAAGTGCTCTCAGCATTCTTTCTGTAACAATTTGTTTCTGGCCAGAATTAGGAACAAATATAACAAATCTCTTTGCGCAGAATTTCTTCTGTATTCATCTCTATTCCACAATAGATCTGAAAGTTCAGATTTTCTTTTTCTGTCTTGATCCCAAGTGTGTCTCTTGCCAGTTAAAGAGGCATCAGGGCACCCTGGAAAATGACCAATGTTGGAGAACAGTTTTCTGCATGACTGGAAGCCAGACTTCACCCAGTCATTTTGAGCATGGAGGAGCCTGGTCTAGTGGAAAGTATCCCTGTCCATGGCATGGGGTTTGCAGCCAGAGGGTGCCTTTCAGCTCAAACCATTCCATGGTTCTATGGTATTGTATAAGAAGAAACTTGGTTTCCTCTGACTCTCTCTGAAGTGACCAGACTGACAGTTCAGGCCTTCAGAATGCTAAAACTCTATGCCAGACTCTAGTTAAAAAAAATTGAGGCACACGATCTAGCCAATGCCTTGTTCAGCAATCCTTCAAGCAGAACATTATGAGGGAGTCTAAGTTATCTCTGTTTCTTGTGAAAAAGGAGGGACTAGTGAGATTCAGTGGGGGAGATAGCAGCCAGTTTCCAAGTAGGATAAGCAAAGGGGTTGAAGCTTTATGGCAGAGCAATTTTTTGTTGTTGTTGTTTTTTATTTGGAGGGGAGGTTGTGCATTTTTGTCCTTTTTTTAAATATAATTTTTCTGGTTGTTTTCTGAAATTATGACTTCGGCTACCACAGGGCAATGAGTTAGCTGCAGTACTTTCAAAAAAACTAAACCAAGACATTTTCCTGGAAGAACAATGTTATTTATGAATGGTGTGATAAACCAGAGACCCTGTCATAGCAACTAACACATCACAATTAGGGCTGACTGGTTTGTTTATCAGTCTCACTATAATAGGTCTGTCATTATTTCTTTCACTACCAAACATCTACATTATGATTTTCTGACAGTATCTAGACCTGGATTTTGTGACCCAGTTAGCAATTTCTAGCTTTCTACATTCATTATACAGCAGTGGCATAATAAGTAATGTGTATGTATATGTACACACATATATAAAAACCTGCCAAGTTATAATAATTGATATTTTGCATTAGATGCAACTCTGCTAATATATCATACCAAAGCATATGTACAATGTCATTGTCTTTCTTGGGTTTTATATGAAATTTTGTATAGATGAGACATACGATTTTATTATACCATGATGTACTGTATTCTCATTTCTTCTACTGTTGCATATGCAATTCCAAAGCCTTCTTAATATACTTTCCAAGAGAACTTTTCCTGTGCTTTCTATTCATAGTCCTTGTTCACACCTGATTATTTCTAATGACAGCTTTAGACGTAATTTGTGCACTTAAGTAGATGTGGAGAATTACACAGATAATCTGATACACAATATCAGATAAATATCTGGAACCAAATTCATTACTTTTTTTTCCCTCCCAAAATAAACTTAAAATGGAGCAATATCTGTGCAAACAGATCTTTTGCCACATTTCTACTTTTCCAAGTCTATAAAGTTCATGAAATAAAGTATTTTGAGACAGAGGTGTGGATGTAAAATCAGCTATTTCATGTGCTTATATGTCATATTTTCCTGACAAGAAATTTGGTATTTTTGTGATGAGGTTTCGTTATGCGGTTGTCGGGCAAATAATATCAATTCTTGTCCCTGCATTCCAGCAGCATACTAGTCCAACAGATATTTAATAGATAGTGCTACTTCTGCTTGGCAAATGAAGCCCTGTTTGATAGAATTTCAATTTTGGTAAAAAAGTTATAAAAGAGTATTGAATCTTCTGCTATGAAGGCAAAAATGTTTAAAGGTGGCTAATGTTATTACCTCTGTATAGAAAATCCGGTTTCTAAACTCTTTATTTTCTTGTGTCTGTGGGATGTGACAGGAGAAGGTGATGACTTCTGTTAAGGGAAGACATCAGTTACAGTGCTGTTCATAAATGTAGTTTGTTCAGCAATAATGTCTTATCTCTCTGCTTTTTCTTTTCTTCAAAGGGCAGCTTCTCCAGGACTTTCTGATTTTCAAATTTCTTTATTCTTTAACGTATTCACATGATGACAAAGAGGGCCTGTATCACCACTCTGACAGACAGAGTATTTCAGGGGGACTTGCTTACTCAAAAGCAAGATATGCCAAAGGGATCTTCAAGATAGCTAAAAGTACAAGCTCAGCTTGATAGTGGGCTTAAGCATTTAAAATAATGCTAGTTTTAAACTTTATGAAAATTTTAGCTGTAAACCTTGGCTACAATAATTAAAAATGCATGGGAATCTCCAGTGAGCTTTCTTCCTCAGTTTATTTCTTTGTTTTGCATTTTGTTGGAGTATTTATGTTAAAACCTCGTTATGTCATTACTTTGCTGAAACTGCTGGCTCAAACTGCATTATGAGTTTGTTCTACTGTGTATCCATGTATCCATGCCTGATGTGCTGTACATTGGCCCACACCGGATGCTCATTGCTGCTGGAGATGCACTTAGTTCTCAAACAAAAATCCCACCATTTGCAAACCTGAGCTTCTATTAAATAACCATTGTAAATGATTTACACAGATGACATAATCCATTTGAGTAAGCTGGTGCTTAACTTCATAGGATTTTTTATTTGTCTAGTAAAAATATTTTTCAGGGTCTTTTACTATATTATTTGATTTGTGAATCTTCTATACAAACACCTACTTGAACATTTTTCCCTTAATTTTGACTTCAGTTTTTTAAAAGGGAGTGTTAAAAATTGTTTTGTCAGTTATAATGAATTTAGATTATACATCACACTTACACTGTTTTCTTTATTTCCCAAAATGTGTAAAATACATAATATTGTTATATATTTTCTCTATATAATATGTTCAACAGCAATACTTGACAAGGAAGAATTCGCACACCCTGGGCAAATCACTTTCTGTCAAGTACTGGGAAGTGAGCTCAGCAGAGTGATTCCCAGGATGCAGTTTGGGTGCAGGAGACTGTCTGGTTATGCTGGCAGTGCTGTTTCATGCTAGCTGGACTCTACCTGAGGCTGGTGCTGGGCACATTCAGGTCACATTCAGCTATGGATGTTCATGGTTGGGGTTCATGCTTGCTGACTGCTGCATTGGCACATAGCAGAGACCTTTGGGGTTAACCAGCACATGCCCTTGGAGGTCTGTGTTTCAATTTCTCTAATTACCCTGTGCACTAAGGTAGAGGTACAATGTCATTACCTTCTGAACACCCTGCTTTGAATTGCTCTGTCAGCTATTTTGGAAGGACAACCGTTTTAGAACCTGCCACAGCCATGGCAAAATCTTCCTTGCTATGATAAGAACAAGCTTTATTGCTCCACAGAAACGAGAAAAAAATATTGAGCCCAAAACATTGAATGAACAACTAGTTGCATAAATAAAACATGAACTTACAACAAAACTTCTTAATTCTTCCAACATTTTACCAAGCTTCTGAAGCCACCTTGTAGGTTTTGTCATTTGCTCAAGGGACAGCATGCTCTAAAGAGTTCTTTTCTCTTTCTCTTTTACCTTTTCTGTGTGACAACTATTACGTCTATCAAGAAAAATTGCTTGGAAGAGGTTGTTTCCTCTGTAGTACAAGATGCTTCCCCCTCCTGATGCAGCTGTCCATCACTCCCTGTATCTGCGTAATGGGAGGTCACATGAGACTGGATGACTGTGTCACTTCCACTACTTCTGTAAAATTACTTCAGCATTATTTCTATTGTGTATTTATTATATTTCATTAGAATATTTTTGCCTTAAGGTTTCAGTCTTCCCTCTTTTGCTTACAGCTTTATCAGCTCGAGCAATATGTATTTTTTATGAGCTCTGTGTTATGAGAAATAATGCATAATGTATAATGTAAAACCTTCTAGGATTCATGTTTAACTCCCTACAAGTTTAGCATGCTGTCTACATATAACATGCAAATGTTATTAAACATTCTTTAGTGAAGGAAATTGAAAAAATCTACACTCCCTATTTGATAATTAAAGGAATTTTGTCACCAAAAAAATTTAATATTATCACAAAATTTGTGTAATTAATCCATTCATAAGTAACTGTGCCAATCCAGTTTAGCGACCTACTGCAAAGCAAGACCACTGTGCAATTATGTTGCAATTACCACTTAATTACATAGATATAACAACATCTGAATTTTACTTATACTGTCTTTTTTTTCAAATTATAGTAATTAACCTTGCAAGTTCTAGGTTTTACCTTGCATAACAATAACACGCATGACCTGGCTAAGTTCAATTTTTCTGCTCTTACGTTTACTTCGTATAAAATTTTACATAAAATGCTGACACAGGATCATTTACTAGCCAATTTAAATTGAGAATTCATTCAAGACAGTTTGTAAACAATGCTTAACTGGAAAAAAATATCATATATGTCTATTTCTAATTTTAAAGTTTGGCCATAAAATATTAAAATGTCAGATCTTGTGTTAAGAAGTTTTCTATTGCAGACTTTTCCTCTTTTTTGAGTTAAAAACTAAGGTTTGGCTTCATCTTTCCTAGCTCTACATACCTAAGATGGATAAATTTCATTTCCTTTTCATTTTCTATAGAGGGAACAACTTGACTAGGTTAAAGTGTACTTTTCACGGGTGGTCTTCCCAACATCCACTGACTTCCTAAGCTGATGAATGACAAAGCCGGTTTTTCCCTCTACATCTGCTTCTGTGTTGTTCTCCTCAACAGCTGTCAGCACCCATGAGCCAAATAGTCTAACAAAAGTGCACAAGAAATAGAAATGTACAAGGATTGTGAAGTAGCGCTGGTTTTTCAAAGTCCCAGAGCATATTGTCTATATCATAGGATTTAAAAATTATATTAACATGATTTGAATATTTATTACTTTATTATTAATATGAAATATAGCTCTTTATTCAAAGGAATGTGTTTAAAATTATTTTGAAACATTCTTTGTTTTCAGATCTATAGGCACAAGGAAAAGGGAAGTCTAATGTCCTGTTATCAGAAAGAGTCGTCCTTATGTTTCTTGTTATTATTCTACAAAATTGCTAAATTCTAAAAGACGTAAAACAACTAAGAAGTGTTTCCAGACAAACTCAGAGATTAAAAGTGCATCAAATGAAACACAGGCATAGAAGAGGACTTGAAAGTGAAGTAATCCAGATTAATGTGCTGAGCAACATTTTTAGACTAAATCTCACCTAAATGTTACCTTCATTATTATCACAACCAGACTCTTGGTAGATATTTTTAAGTTTTGTGCTTTGTTGTCATGGATTTTCTTTTGTAAAAGTAGCTTAAGATCCCTCTGCTAAGAACATCCTAAGCTGGACTCCAGCAGAACTACACTATATCTCTAAGGGGGGCAGTGGGCGGGGTGTTAGGTCTAAGAGGTTTTAGACCTGCATGTTGCCAGCAGCATCTGAAAGTCTAATCATGACGTGTAGTACATCCTTTCATTTCATGAGTCTATTTGTTCATACCTAATCAATGATGTAATTTTAAATAATCAGATTAGGACATTTTGCCTCAGGAACAGACAGCAATTCAAAGAATTGCAGACACAGTAATACCAGCAACAATGATCAGTGATTTTCTATTCCTCATTATGACAAAATTCAGTTTAAAGTTACCATATTTTATCATAAAAAAAGGAAATTAAAAAATACTGATATGTGAGTTTCACATTCATATATCTACTGTGCTACCAAGAAGCAATACAACAAAACAAAACAAAGCAAAACAAAACAACAAGCAAACAAAACAACAACAACAAAAACCCAAACAAACAAAAAAAACCCCCCAAAACAAACAAAAAAACCAAAAAGAGCACAAATGAGAAATTAGTAATTTTATGAACATGGGGAAGAGAACTGTATTATGTATTTTTGTTATAGGAGCACATTCATTATATTTTTTAGATATCTGTATATGCTGCTGCTTTCTCAATGCCCATCATGTTGTTAGCTAACCATGAAATAATGTCATAACAGAAACAAATGTTTGTTCTTAAACCTTTATTCACCCATATCAATATATCTGAGTTTTCCCTGTGGAGAAAAGTACACTGAAGAATAAATGGGTTCATGTGTTAAGTTTTTTTCTTTCTCCTTGAGTTTCAATTTAATAGATATATGATTTTCTTCTAGGGTAAGCACATGGGATCTGACTAAAAATATTTTACTGTTCATTGGAAATGCCAATGATTATTCTTGTGTGCATTACAAACGTTTGGAATAATTATGTTCATTACAGTAAACACATAAGTTTGAATTTATATAACTAAACTGATGGTATATCCTTTTAAATAAATCAAAACTATGTTTATGTTAGGAAGGAATAGGGGCTGTCTAACTGACACAAAAATATCTCAGTATAAATTGATCATTAATAAATTTAAGCTGGTAATTAAAAGATGATGTTTAACCTTTAGAAGGATGAGGTTCCAAAGCTGTAGTGTCATCACTGGGTGAAATTAAATCAAGTTCAATTTACTTCTGAAAAACATCAGAAACAGGTTGTGCTTTTGATAGTGGGAGGGTGAAGTCAGTGAGCCAGGAGTTGTCCTCTCTCATCGGTATCTCAGCAAGGTCAAAAGGGACACACTTTTGCATTAGAAGCAAGAAGCTATGATTCAGGAAAATAGCCAACAGTTTACCTCTGATTACAAAAAATGTTGTAGTAAAAATGGTTCATGAAAAGCATGCTGGATACACCTAAATCTGCCAACTGAAGTAAATATATTGGTGGAAGGGGAGAAAATGCTGATGGAGGAACAACAACCTGATTAACTCAACCACACCAGGAAAGGAACAATTCAGGGAGGGAGGTTTTTGTTTCAACTTTATCATTTTTTCTTCTTCAGGTAAATTCCCTGAAGTTCTTGTTTTGTTGCCATTTGGTGTCTAACTTTCCTTTTAAGTATATAATACAAAGCCATCAAGACTCTTCTCTTGTTTTCTTGCACACAGTGGTTTTAGAAACAGGTACAGCCTGATTCAAAGATCTCTGAAGGCAATGGACAAACTTGCATTAAGCTTTGGCAAAATCACCTTCCCTGTGGTTACTGCTGTTGCAGCATAAGATTAATAGTGCACTGACATTTTCATTTAATCTGGGCTAGTTTTAGTGAACTTGCTACAATCTGAAGTCAAACTCTCCATGTATTCTTATGTCTACACATTCACATGTCTCCTATATGCTTAAACATTTGAAAGGTGTAATTAGGAAATATCACTAAGTTTGCAGTTCTGATATCCTCATCTTCTCATTCAGCATAACAGGAAGGAGTGAGTGTAAAAATGGTCATTTTGTAATATCTGTCACTGCCATAGCCAAATGTATCAGATCACAGTAAATCTGCCCGTCAGTGTGCACATTATAAATTACTTCTCTTCATAGACCCTTGTGCATTTCCTGTAAGTATCCCTGGAAAACATTTCCTAGCTATAGGTTTTGAATTAATCAATCAACTTTTGTTTTTAGAGCATCATTCTGGAAAATCCACTCATAGCACTTTCAGTAATAGAGATAAGAAAAACAAATCCATACTCCCCATTTAAGTCCAAAGCATCTATCTTCTTGACTTTGTTCACTTAAGACATTTCAGCTTTATACTATCAACAGCTTTATACTTTTAGGAACTCTTTAACTCCAAAACAAATAGACACAGGAGACAATAAAAGTATCCGAATCACAAAAAAAAAAAAAAAAAAAAAAAAAAAATTCGAGCCAACTGGGGCTCTGTTTTGATCCTACAAATCATGTCTTAATTTAATAATTTGGCAAGATTAGGAAATATTGTGAAGTAATTTCTGCAAGCCACAGTGTGGCTCTTGAAGGGCAGCTGTGGGATTATTCAGTTGCCCATAGATATTGACAATATGGATGTCTGCAGCTGAGCTAGGATCTTTGCAAGGTTATGAACAATAAAAGGGTCTCTTATGGCTCCAGCCAACTCAACTGTTCAGGACCTGGTGACTCATGGCCTTCAAATGTCTGTTTCTCTCAACCATTAAAAGTGTTGAGCATGATTAACTCTAGTGCAGACATCTACAGAAACTTCACCTGTTTACTAAATGAGTTTTGGCATGAATTATAGTCTGATATCATGATGAAGCCTCAGTTTAGTGGTGAAAGAGGAAAGAAATCTAATAATAAACAGAAAATCCCACATCAGACCTATGTAACAAGATGTTAGTGGCATGAGCTCATGTATTTAATAGTAGTGTGCAATGCCATTAGAGTTTTGGATGAAAATAGTGCCGTGAAATGATGAAGCAGAAGCTGTATTCATCAACTGAGCTAAGATTTTGTCTTTTTTTTTTTTAAGAACTAAAATGTCAATACAATTATTTTTTCCAAATATAAATAAGCTGGAAATTTACACAAAGTTCACAGAGGTCCCTAAATGCGTTCAAAAGCTAGCTTCTCAGTAAAATAAGGCACTAAATGGATTGAATGTAAATTAAATGCCAGTTTCTATCAGATGGTTCATTGACCCCTATTCCTACAAGTCATCCAGAGAAAATTATTAAGACATGTGGAGAGAAGAGCTAGACCCAATGCAGATGTACAAGTGGGCAGCTACAGAAATATGCAGAAGGGCAAAATGAAGGAATTTTTCAAATATGCAATACTCAAAAAGAGCAACATTTTGGGATCCAACTTGGAGTTCAAATCCTTGGAGAGCTGGAGAGGAAGACCTCTGAACTATAAAGTGAATTTTCTGCCTCTGTTCATCTCACTGCCTACTTGGTTGTCCTGCAAAACTTGTTCCTGTTCTGAGTTGTGTCTAATTTGTTCTCCAAGCACCATGCCCCTTATTTTGCATTCACGGTATTTTATTTTGCAAGCTTCCCTTCTGCCAGTTCATTTGGGGGGCCAATGATCCATCTGCCCTTTCTCTGTGTGTGTGCACATTTACAGAGGATAGTTCAGTAGCTTCATACATGTGCAACATATGTTTTTGCATGTAAAATTATATACTACACAAGAAGTATCTCTACTCTGAATGTAATTAAAAAGTGTTTTTTATTAGTGAAAAAAAAAAAAAAGAGTTACAAGGTCACTTATCTCTTGCTGTCAGGATGCATCTACAACTTTATTTGCACATTTGCTGACAAGCTCTTTCTTCCCCTGGCAGGCTTAAAACTTAACTCCTTTCATCTGTTCTCAAGGTAAATGCAAGTCCTATACACAAACAAGGGTCTGTTGAAACAGCTGTTCTCTCAGACCATTCTCTTCTGACCTGAATTTGCTCTTTCAGTAACAGTGAGATTCCAGTCATGTAACTGTACCTAAAAAATTCATCATCTAGTGCTCTCAGTTAAGCTACCTATGGTCTTTTAACAATACAGGAATTTTCCAGCTGTGAAAGCTGTTTTCCTTTCTTTGTGAAAAGTAACACACACCCAAGGTGGATGTGTCTCTAATTTTTTCTTTCCTGAGTTGGCTCTAGGGCATCAATGATAGAGCAATCAGAGGCTGTTAATTCTCTATGCTGTGCAGTCTTTCCCAAAACCTCAAAAACCAAAGTCCAGCCAGTCATGCCCAAAGAGAAGAAGTCAAGTTCTTCTCTGCCCCTCATGGAGTCTGGGAATAATAGTTGCAAAATCCTACCTTTTCACTTCCTCCAGCATTCCACAGAACATTGGTTTCTCTCATCATTTCCCCGTGACTATTTCTTTAGTCAGGCAACAAGTAAGGATAATGACAGGTTGGTGACAGAGGCAGGAGAGAAGAGTATAATGTGAGCAAAATTCATTCCAGTTCCATCAGAGAGCCAGCAAACTCTTTGTGTGGCTACCATAAGAACTATTTTGAGACTCCCATAAAACCTAAAATAATGACTTGACTCAGGAAAATAAAATAAAGCCTTCAGAGCTCAATAAACTGTAAAATTTGCTTTCAGTCACTCATATGCATTTTCAGAAACTCCAATGTGTTTCCACTTTCTATGTGGAAAAAAAATAGATTGCAAAGATGCCAGTATTTTAGTATGTGTGCAGAAACCACCAAATACCTGCACAGATTTAAACATACCGCAGTTAGTCCTGTCATAATGAAGAAATAAACCATTTACTTTTGACCAAGCAAGGTAGGTTGACCTTAGCTGAATGCCAGGTGCCCACCAAAGGTGCTCTATGTGTCCCATCTTCAGCTGGACAGGGAAGAAAAGATATACTGAAAGGTTCATGGTTAGTATAGGGACAGGAAGAGATCACTCACCAATTACTGTCATGGGTGAAACAGACTGGACCTTGGAAAATTTATGCATTGCAAATTGAATCAGGGAAGAAAAACAACCAAAACTGAAAACTGTTCCCCCCCACCACTTCCTTCTTCCTTCCATCATTTACAATTTTGTCTCTGTCCTCCTCCCAGCAGTGCAGGAGAATGGGGAATGGCAGCTGTGGTCAGTTCAGCACACATTGCCTCTGATAGTTCTTCCTCATCAGAAGGGATCTTCTCACATTACTCCTCTGCTCCAGAGTGAGGTCCTGCTCACACGAGATGATTCTCTACAGACTTCTCCATCATAAGATTCCTCCCCTGGGTTACAGCTCTTCATTAACTGTTCCAACATGGAGCACCCCTTCTGTTGGGTGCAGTACTTCAGGAACAAAAGGCTCCAGGATGGGTCTCCTTCACGGTCACAGGTCCTGCCATCAAACCTTAGCATCATTCCGGTGAAGAGAGAGCCAGGAGAGTGCCAGGAGCCTGCTCCAGTGCAGTCTTCCCACGGGGTCCAGCCCCCCTCAGGCTCCCCCTGCTCTGACATGGGCTCCTCTAGGGGCTGCAGGTGGATATCTGCTTTACTGAGGATCTCCATGGGCTGCAAGGCAACAGCCTGACTCACCATGGTCTGCTCTACAGGCTGAAGAGGAAACTGCCCCGATGCCTGGAGAATTTCTTCCCCCTCTTTCTGCACTGACCTTCAGGTCTGCAGAACTGTTTCTCTCACATATTCTCATTCCTGTCTGGCTGCAGTTTTTGTCCAATTTTTTATCCACTTTTCTTCCGCTTCTTGAATATGTTATCCCAGAGGTGCTACCATCATTGCTATGGGCTCAGCCTTGGCTGGAAGTGGGTCCACCTTTGGACGTGGATGTCATTTTCTCTGTCTCACATGGGTGGAGCTTCTAACAACTTCTCACAGAAGCAAACACCTCTAACTCCCCAGCCAGCAAAACCTTGCCAAACAAATCAGATAGAGTAATACAAAAGGTGTGACAGTATTATTGTGTAGCAAAATAACTTGTCATTGCAAGTACATTCTATTGACAGAAGAGAATTTTGGGTTAATTACCTAATTTCTCAAAGCTCTTAGCTATCCACTTTCCAGCCAGTAAGTATCGAACATTTGGTGATCTCTGATTTCTTACAGACTTCTGCCATTCTGTTTGCTGGCCACTTACCGATGATTGTCCTGGGAATGCCCTGACTTTCAGAACAGCAGTGTGTTTTCTACAGCTCAAGGTTGTCAATAAATTTAACAGATCTAGCAAGAAAAACACATCCTTGTTGATCAGGCACAGGGAACATGAGGATATCATCAGATTATCAGTGGGGGATTTAATAGTTTGAATTGCCCTGAAATGAGCTTCTATTTCATACCTCTAGCCTTCACCTCATAGGAAGCTCATTAGTGAAATGCTCCATAGTACCTCAGTAGAATTTTGGTGTTTGAGCAGACTTCATTCTTACAGAAACAACAAAAACATTGTTTAGAGGCTGCTCATCAATTATTTACCTTTGATGAAACATCAGTTCTTTGACAACTCTTCTACGTATATTGAAATAAATCTCAAGGTCTGAGAATTACAGAGTCACAAGATAATTAAGGTTGAAAAATACCTCTAAGATGGAGTTCAACCATTAACCCAGCACTGTCAAATCCACCAATAAACCGTGTCTCCTAAGTGTCATATCTACAGGTTTTTTAACACATCCAAGGTCAGTGGCTGCACCACTTCTCTGGGCAGCATGTTCCATTGCTTGACCATCCTTTCAGAAGAGATTTTTTTTTTCCTAATATCCAATCTAAACCTCCCCTGGAGAAACTTGAGGCCATTTCCTGTTGACCTATCACTCATTATATGTGAGAAGACACTGGCCCACACCTTCCTCCAGGAAGTTGTACAGAGCAATAAGGTACCTCTCAAATCAGCTTTTCTCCAAAATATACAACCCCTATTCCCTAGAATAATCCTTACTAGTGCAGGGAAATAGTCTTATCTATAAAAATATATGTGTGTACACACATGATGCTGAAAACCCATGCATCTTGAAGAAAGGACCATGGAAATATCTCAATTTCCCTTGAGAAGACAGTCCCACTCTTCTCCAGGAGAAACTGCTCAGCCCTGATACTCTAACATTGGTGTAGCTTTATCCTACATGAGGACCCTGTGCCCAAAGTTGTACACACCTTTTCCTGCTCTCTCCCATGCGATACTTTGCTGTCAACAAGGAGTGTTGTAGTTTCTGGTTTCTGGTAATTGAAATAATCAAGTCCAAATATTTTAACTATTTAAGCCAACTGGTCCTTAGCTAAGTGTCTAATATAGCACATAAACAATGATCAGAGACTCATTAATAAATAAAATGGAATAAATAAGAAAGAGAAGGAGGACACTATGGAAGATAGAGAGTCAATAAACAGGAGGATAAGGAGCTTTATACTCTTATTAGTCTATTGGGATTCATCTCTAGCTCCTACAAGGTTGATTTAGTTATCTTCAGTCCTTTCCCATTTATCTGGTTATTTGTAATTCCACCAAAAAAAAAAAAAACCACAAAAAACCCAGAAGTTCTATTTCCAGATTGTACGTGCTGACTTTCGAGGAGGGAGTTTAAAATTCATTACAGGCATAAAAACAAATCAAGCTGGCAGAATGCTCAAATATACTGTGCTGCCCAGATTTATAATTGAAAAACCCTCTGCTGCATGAAATGAGTGAAATAGAGCAGCTGAACCAGCAGACAAGCAGGAGACCAGAATTAAACAAATTTGTGTAAATAAATCCGACTTATTTATCAGATACCAGGAATTCATTTTCTCTGTATTTGGCCTCTCTGCCAGATAATGTGAGCAAATATTGGTTGAGATTGGAGGGCAGAGGGCATCCAGATTGGTTTTTTTATTATTTCTTAATTTTATTTCAGGTAGATAGTGGCAAAGGCCTGTGCAAAGTTTTGAGAAGAAAAGAAAGACTGAAAGGATGTGTCTGATCATGATTCTAATGCCATGGGCTCATTTCTCCTTTGGGATGCTCTAAATAGTCTGTTTGGGAGCCTGGTTTGCTTTTCAGGTATGGACCACCTGATGAAAAGTAGATGTCTGGCTTTGCCTAAGCATCACTGTAAACATTACCAGAGGGTTTATTTGGGAAAGTATTTACCTGGACATTGAGCACTAGTTATATATCCAACTGTGGCACAGTTTAGCAAAAGTTATAAGTACTAGCTTGGTTTTGATCACATAATTGGTTTGGGTTTTTTTTCTGTTGAGCAGCTGTGGATTAAATATTTAGTATTGCTGTCTCGTTAATAAGACCTCTGAAACTCTTGGACTGAGATCTTCCTAAGTCCCCAAAACCCCCTTAATAATAAATACAAGGTAAACAGTTGAGCTAGCCAAACTGGGTGATTATCCTTGGTATCTATGTATGTCATGGTGGCAATTTTAGGAAGAGGACTTGATTGGCAGCAGGAAACCAGCCTTATTCAGGCAGTGGTCCATGTAATTGTTAGCCATTTCTCATTGAATTTAGTATGACTTCCCACAAGCTGAAAGCCAAGCAATGCCAAGCCACTGTGAACAAGAAACCAGTTGCTACAGGTAAGTCTGACAGTTCATGGAGACTCTTCCAGCCCTTCTACCCTGTTAGTAGAATGATTGAACTAATATTTCCTTGGGATGTCAACCATTAAAATAAAGAAAGGTTTTGAAAAACTGTAAACTGTGGTTTACAGTTTTTTCCATTTTTTTTCCTCCTAAAAGTATTTTGTCCAGACAATTTTCCTGGGATCCTATTAATTTTTCATTTTTGCTTACAATGGCCAATTTTTATAACAATGGGAGTCAAACAAATATTATAAGCTTGACAAAAGATTACTAGATGAGAACAACTCTGGAAGGTGGTTAAAAGTATGAAGGAAATCTAATTAGAGCCTGTTTTTGAGCTCTTTGGCTCAGTATAGTAAAACCAGTTGTGAGAACAACCCATGAACAGTTATATCTGTCTGCTGAAAGATGCTGTTTCAGAAGAAAACTGGACATTAATAATGTGGATAAGCCTTTAAGTTGAAAATAGTTTTCTTTGTCTTTTTGGAAGTGATGATACACCGAGTTCTGTGCAGTGGAAACTTTTATTTGCTGGTGTTTAGCCATCAGAGGTAGTTTTGACATTAATAATTAAATGCCAGAGGTAACCACACATAATTTTTTTTCATTTACCCTGGTCATCTTGCCAGGAAGATGACAAGAGTAAGTACTAGTGCTTATGTTACCAAGTTGTAATCATTCAATGATGACCATTTTAGAAATAGAAATTCTAGCTACCAGTAACGAGGAGAGTCAATATTTTATTCCTCTTGTGCAGTAGCACACCTGAGAGTTATGGAAAATCCTCAAGGTCAACTTGGATAAACATCCAAAAGCTCAAAGGCTTATCCAGACCTAAAGAGTCTGCAAAACAAAGTAGAAGCTTTGTGAATCTGGTGGATGCTCTCCTTAGAAACTTGAAAATTAAAGTTAAATGGATCTTACAAAATAACTTGAAACCTTTGTATATGTTTGTTCTGAAATTTGGGTAAGGTTTTCAAGCAGAAAGTTTTCATGCCCACAAATCTTTGTAACAATCTAAATTTGAAAGCTTATACAGAGACAAAATTTATCTTGTGCTTCCTAGCTGAGCTTCTCAAAGTATACATGTACAGTGATACTAACCTCAGAGAAATCTCAAAGCTTTCCACTATTAGAGGGTTAAATTTTGCATTATACTGATGCAGAAATGGATGTTGAGGGTGAAAGAAGGAGGGATAAATATTTGAATTTGTTTAAATCTGGTATTATTTTCCTACTTGTTAAAGGCTTGTTTAATAACCCAGGAAAATGCAATTTTTCCTCTCTAGATTCAGTCTCACTCAACAAATCTTAGCAGAGGAAGGGACCTGAGGAAGTTCCACATTATCATTAACTGTGACTCCCTGGTGCCTTTCCCTAGTTCATCTCTCTACCCAACTTTTATAAATTATCTGTTTGGGAAATTACTTAATTTCCCACCTCCCAAGAGTTCTATGAGAACTATTTAATTAGTCTGGAAGGTGTTCTTGAAGCTATTCATTTATTTCGTTTTATTTATATTATGTCTGATTAATAAGTGATAGAAGTACGAACTCTGTTCAAAGTCATTGGAATTATGTTGGGGTTTTCTTCTTTCTTACTTTTTTTGTTTTATTTCCATCAGGCTGGCCAAAAAGGGAGACAGTGACTAAGGAGCTCAGACTTGGGAAGTAGAACTTGTCAATACTTGTCAGTGCCTGCTTCAAGTCCCTAGTCAACCATTTCCATGATTAAATGACAGAACGGGTCTATTTCCCAGTTCCAGAGCTAGATGATGATGATGGTAATTTCATTATATTTTCTCCATTGCTTTCAACTTATCCTTTTAATTAAAATGTAAAGGAATGACAGATTCCCCCTGCTCACTCTGGCTTTAGTGAAAGTTCAACATCCCAGGTGGGACTTGAACTCACATTATCACAGAGCAAAAGTTCAAAGCACTAAAACAGGAGCCATTAAGGTGTCAAGCAAGTAAGCTAGCACTTACCAGGATCAATTTTCCACTTAGGCAGCCCTTGCCCAATTGTGCTAACTCCCACTGAATCTATACCCACTAATGGATCAAAGCTGAGAGGCTAGGAATTCTTAAATCATTAATTCCCAAAGCTCATTAATATAATATTACAATTGCACCCACTAGCGTTACCATGACAGGTAGGTCTTTACAGGTTTGCTTAATACAAAATTTGGTTTTTGGCTTTGGGTTTTCTTGTTTTTGTGGGGGAAAGACTTTTGACCCAGTATGAAATCTTACCAATCTTAATACTTCAAACTGATTTGCAGATTGGGTGATCATAATTTATTCAATAAATTTGCATGACTGTTCAATGAAATGCTAAGCTACTATAGCAGTAATAAAAGCAAAGACAAGAAAGTGTGATATTCAGTGGTGAAAAGACTTTTTCTCATTGTCATATTTTTCTCATTGTCTATTAAACTATTACTTCTGGATGAAGACAATCACAACTCAGTCATGAATTTGTCCTTCTACTCCCACCCAGATAAGCAAAATCTTCAGAATGTAGGAACATCTTATAGCTTTCCACTTCTAGAAATAATATTAATATTATAAATATTAAAGAAAACCCTTGATGAATGGCCTGAGGACAATTAAAACAATAACATTGAATTTATCAAGGTATTTGAAAATAGGAACAGTAGATGATCCCTCTCAATTGTTCTCTGTCTTGCTTTTCATTGCTCAGTTTTAAGAGATGGACCTAATATATCCACTGTAATCTCCTAAGCCTTAAAATTTGTTCATTGATGCAATTAAGTTGGAACAAAATCAACAATTCGGTGGAGGTACAACAACATCATCATCAGATTTGTAGATAAGGACTGTAAATCTCCTGGCTTTTATCTATCCTTTTGAATATCTACTTCTGACTGAAGTGATAGGCTCCCCCAATGCTGCAGGATTGCAACAATAGTATATTACAACAGAATCTCTCAGATTTTGATATTATCTAGCAGCTGAACTGACCCCAAGGGGTCACGGGGAAAAAACATTGTGTAAACTATACAACCCATATTTATAGAATCTATGCTGCACAGTAAATAAAGGTAATTTTGCTATTGGTCTGGTGTTAGTATTTAAAAATTTGATTAAAAAACCTGAACAAACAACCATTTTTTGAAATATTTTTAACCTTGAGATAGAAGTCCCTGTTGTGTGGAAAATCAGTGATTCCAAGCAGAAATCTGTACATAAAACACATTTAGTTTTGTAATAGCTACATACTTCTGGACTGTGAAATGCACAAAATCTCAAATTGCAAAATAGCTGCCTTTCAAAAACTGGGTGCTGAAGTCACTTCTACAGCAAAGCTTCTCTTTGTATATTAAAATACAAGATTCACATTGTTACACATTACAAAATGAATTGCCTTGCCGTGAAAAATAGAAAAAGCTTGGAAAAAAATTGTAAGAAGCTCTCTGAGCAGAACTACATTACTGAAAATGTCTTTGGAAATAATATGGATTATAGAGCAAATGTTAGGAAGCCATAGTGATGTTATTCAGTCCTGCATGGATGTACAGGGGAGACAGTATGATTTAATTATTCACACAATAGTTTAAAAAACCCTGATAGGTATGAACTTGATGTTCTGTAAACAACTGACAAAATAATAGAAGCAAGGTTTTGATCTGCATGCATTGCAATTGAATATCTCTCTATGCAATAATTCATAACATTCAGAGGTTAACTAAAGACAACCTAACATCTTTCTGTTGTCAAGGTTGAGTTGATTTCTCATTATAAGCCATATTCTAACAATCTCACAAATATAATCAGTTGTAGGGAAAGCTGGTGGCAATCAGTACATTTAGGCTGCCGAATGCATTTCGTTATGAGGTATTACAGTGACTGTTTTTTTCCTCTGAGAAGCAGTAAGGCCATTGTCAATTAACTGTCACATTGACATTTTTTACATGATCACAGGGGATGCTTGTGTCATTTAGTGCATTGAGAAAAGAATTTGGTTTGCAAGGAAAACCATTAAGAATTGCTCAGTTTTTCAGCTCAATAACATTTTTGTTACCTTGCTTATTTCCCCGTAAGTAACATTTAATGTCCACTATTCTATTATTCCTTTATATAAAAATGGCAGAGGTTTTTCTTTCCTTTTAAGCCAAAAGGCTGCCTCTTTCATGACACTCTCCATTTTTCTGATACTACTCATTGTTCTCTTCTTACCTTTTGACATTTTTTCAAAACTGGGTAATAAAAAATGTCAAAGGAAATTTAAATCACAAAATCCATAAAGTTCTCTGTGAAAAGTCAAACTGAGAATCTAGTGGTGGCTGTGTCAATGCATGACATTATTTTCTCTGCAGTAGATGCTGAATTGACAATTGAAACATATCAGAACTCCATTTAAATCCTCTCTGTATGCCCTAGTTGATGTTCATAGGTGATAAGGAATATTGAGGCAAAATATACTCAAGATGATCCAGGATGGAGTCTTTTTCATGTCCTCATGGATGGCAGTCAGTTTTGGGCTTTTCACAGGAGGAGCTTATTACTTCATCCTCAAGAATATTTACTCAATTTAGGTATGGACTGAGGGAATGGTTAATCTGAAGGAAGAAATGCACGGAAATAAACCCACTGGTGACTTCATAGAATCGTAGAGCAGTAGGGGTCAGAAGGAACCTGAAAGCTCATCCAGTTCTCCCCCACCTTCCACTAGACCAGCTTGTTCAGAGCCCCACTTGGCCTGACCTTGAACATTTCCAGGGATGGGGCATCCACAGCTTCTCTGGGCAACCCTCTGTTGTGCCATAAACAGAAAAGCATGGACCATCCCAAGTCACTCTGGCTGGGGCATCAAACACTGCAGAACAGAATGCTCATCTGCAGTTAATCATATGCATTTAATGATCAATAAATGCTCTTACTATGCACAGCAACATTTTCGATGAACATATTGCATTACATAGCCTTGCTGCATTTTATTAAACAACTTCCACACCAATAATAATTCAATATTGTTATGAAGTAGAATCAGGTGATCATATATAAAACAAGACATATTTGTATGTATATCTAAAATTTTATTCCAGTCTGCCAGTAGTATTTTTTTTTCTGCTTTCTGGCAGCATACTAATAAAATTAGTTTGTTTCAGATAAAGAAGTCTATCACCCTCATGCTAGGGGGATTTCTTCTTTCTTTTTGTTTCAAGAAATGTCCTAGAGATAATCATCATAAAATTAAAGTCAGTACAGGTGGGTTCATGGAGCAAAGACGGTGGTAGAATCTAATTAAAAAATATATCTGTAGCTTTTTTATCTGTAAAATATTCCTGTAACATATACCACAAAGCTTAACAGTGAAATGATAGGAAGATGTGAAGACTGATACAAAATTGGGTCTGAGGTTCAGATGCCACATTGTCTAGCTTTATCATTACTCATTGCATATTTATAGGCAACTTGACCAACATCCAAGGCACTTTTTGTGTATGCAAATAAAGAGTATCACAGTCCGTATCTGAAAAGATTAATCTTTTTTTGCCAGAAATCATTGTATTAAAGTTTGATTGAATCATTTCAGATGGGGCTTCTGAAGGTCAGTGCCCCCTTCCCCACACATACCTAAGAAATACAAGACAATGATCACATCATATAAGCAAGCAGTCTCAGGATTAAATGTGTCCAAACTTTAAAAAAAAGAGATCGGACCAAGATTATTCAATTTATAGTTACTGTGGAAAACTAAGAAAATTAATGTAAATTAAACCATTGAAAAAAATCTTAGAAAACTGCTTGTTTTATTAATTGTCAACTGAACCTGAAAAAGTCAATATCAAGGCAATTGGACTCAGACTGAAATGAAAATGTCTGTCATAGGGATTTATCCTGACTATACATTCTGCTAATGGGTCTTTTCTCATATACCCCACTGTAAACTTCAGAACTGTGACTGGTAACAAAGATAGGCAAATGTCAAGTTAAGCTCAGCAATGATCAGATACTGGATTGTGATAGGAAAACAGTTTGGGTTGAAATTAAAAACTTGGATCTGTAGGCAGTTTGTTCAGCCTATGTGTGAGAGGCAATTTTTTTCCACAGAATCAATTAAATTGGAAAAGACCTCTGAGAGCATCAAGTCCAACCTTTGAACATCATCATGTCATCTAGACCACGGCACTAAGTGCCATGTCCAGTGTTTGCTTGCCCACAGCCAGGGATGCTGACTATACCACCTCCCAGCTCCTCAGCTGCTCTTCATCAAACTCAAGCTACAGGCCTTTCCTTGCTCTGTTGCCCTTCTCTGGGTACACTCCAGCCCCTCAGTGTCTTTCTTGGATTGAGGAGCCCAGAACTGAACCCAGGATTTGAGGTGTGTCCTCACCAGTGCCAAGTACAGGGGAACGGTCACTGTCCTGATCCTGCTGGCCACACCATCGCTGGATGCCACTGAACTTCTTGGCCACATGGGCACTCTGCCGGCTCATGTGTTCACCAGCACACCCAGGTTCTTTTCCACTGGACAGCTTTGCAGCCATTTTTTCCCAGACTGCAGCACTGTTGCACCCCAAGGGCAGGACCTGGCACTTGTCCTCATATGACTGACCTTGTCCCATGGATCTGTCTGCAGGGACTTCCTGCCCTCCAGCAGATCAACACTCCCACCCAGCCTGGTGTCATTGGCAAACTTACTGAGGGACACTTAATCCTCTCATGCAGATCACCAGTAAAGACATTAAAAAGAATTGGGCCCAACACTGATCCCTGAGGGACACCACTGGTGACGGGTCCCCAGCTGGATGCAGCACCGTTCACCACCACTCGCTGGAGCCAGGCATCCAGCCACTTTGTAACCCAGAGAAGAGTGCATCTGCCCAAGCCATGGCTGCCAGATTTTCCAGGAAAATGCAGTGAAAAACAGTATCAAAGGTAGACAACATCCACAGCCTTTCCCTCATCCACTAGATGGGTCATCTGGTCATAAAGATCAGGTTGGTCAGGCAGGACCTGCCTTTTCTAAACTCCTGCTGGCTGAACCTGATCCCTCATGAAAGATCATGCCGCATGATTGCACTCAAGGTGATATTTCCCTGAAAATTTTTAAAAACGTGATATTAAAGCTCATCCAAGACTTGTTATTTCTTAGTGCTATGATGCATTAAGACCTGAATCCTGCCCAAAGAAGTGTCTAATATGAGACAGCACAGGTAGAAATTTGGCTACTTTGGGACGTAGATAATGAAGGAAACAAGTGGTTTCATGGTTTGTGGAGTCTGTGGTGCTCAGGAGAAGTTTCACCTCATTTACCTGCAGGGGTTTTCAGTGTAGGTGCTGAAATGAAATGTCCTCAGTCCTTTGTCCATTTATCTAACCTAGTGCAGATGAGCAGAGATAGATGAACCATGCAGCAAAATTTTTGTTTCTCTTCAGAGACTATAGAAGGACCCCTGAAGATTTAGCTTGGATGTCAATTTCTCCATTGTAAATGCCAGAGTTAGATGAGATTACTCTTATCCCAGTCTTCATAAATTTTACAACATATAGAACTAGTTTTTTATTGCATTATTATCAGATAGCTAAATAAAAAATGCCTAGGAAAAATTTAGATTACCATGGATTTCATGTTTCTTCTCTTTGTAAGGAAAGCTTTCCATAAGTATGTATTGCTAAAAGCAACTGTAGAAAACTGTTGCAACTTGAGGGAATATTTAAAATATTTATGATTTAGGTGGCAGATATGTTTCCAACAAAATTGTTTGCATATTTCCAGCATAGTTGAAAGGAAAAGCCTAGTAGGGATCATTCTAGCTTTTTATTTATATCACAGTAAGTACTTCAGCAGCTTCCCCAGTGTCTTCCCTTTTTATTTATGTAACACCTGCATGTAGTTTCTTTCTAAAATTTTGTCCTACAGTTTGTTGTCTCAAATGTTCTTTTTATCACATTCTTCTCAATACATTTACAAACCACACCTCAAAAGAGTTCTTCACTGGTTATCTCTTGTCCTTCTGCTCCTTTTTTTTTCAGTTGCTATAATTTGGGTTTCTAAGGTGTATATCATGACTTCAAAAAGCATTTCAAGGCATTATTTGTCTAAAAAATATTCTGCTACATGGAACATAATGACAATACTGTGTAATATTACTGTTAATAATTAACTTGTAAGTCCTTCTGAGCTTTCTGGATATTTTCAAGTTTGGCAGAACAATATCAGGCTCAGGTTGTTCATTGATTACTTTTCTCATAGGAACAGAAAAAGGATCCACAGGAGACACATAAGCTCTGTTTTCTAGAGATGTTTTATAATTTAGCATTTAATACCTTTCAAGAGATGAAATGCTTCATTTTTACATAATCAGAGTAGTTTCTCTTGAAGTTGTTAGATACAAGAATAATAAGGTTTGCCAAAATTCTTAGCTACCAGACAGATTAAGTCCTGTGCCTTAGCTGGTTGGTGGGGTAAACTAACATTCAGAGGAAGGGAGGGTAAGTGGCAATGCAAAACCTGAAGTCAATTTTTGGGTTGCTTTATGACCAAGCTTAGGGATGAATGCATATAAACTAGGCACCCTCTCCTTCCTGTGTCTCTGTTTTTTTTATCTGCAGATTTAAATTCCTTGTAGTAGCCTTAGGCTGACTTAGGCTGACATTTGCACCCCATGTGAATGAATTCCCTGGAAGGGTTCCAAGACTGAACAGACCATGCATGGTAGAAAGAAGCCCCAGATGCAAAGCTGACCTGAGGTGCTCAGCCCACTCAGTGCATCTTAGCAGGAGGTGGAGGAAATAACTGAGGAATGGGGTATCTGAATATAGACAGCATTTTGAGGATCTCACTGCCAGAAGCAGACTGCCACACTGAGCCCTGTGTCAGCTCTCCATACGCACAGTGCTATTTCACGTGTCTTTGAAGGATTTTGCAGAAGGTCTGAGGAGCCAGTGAAGCACGAAGAGAGAGAGTTTCTCACTTCTTCAAGAGAGAAACCACAGCTGTGTGCCATGTGAAGTGTGCTAGCTTGGCATATAGTAGGATAGTAGAAAACAGAATCTGCCAAAAGGATACAAGAGACAACACACAGAATATATAATGTCTTTTTTGTCCATAGATCTTGTATGTTAGAAGATCAAGTACTACAATTCTAATTCAACTAAAATTATATTATATTTTACATCACCTCAGTTTAGATTATTGTTTTCTATCAGTATCTAAAGCATAGAACTGATATAATTTGAGTGATTGGCAGTACTGTGCTATAGCCTCCCTCAGCAAACCTCAGTGCACTGCTTGTATGCAGCTTAATAGCTGACAACATGAGAAAGACCTGGCTGTATCTTTGATGGAAAAACCTGCAAAACGGTCTAGTGATGGTAGAATAAGAGGCAGTAAAAAGGATCTTATTTTTTTTGCTGTTGTTTTTCCCCTTAAAAAGTTCTGAGGAAAATTTATTTAACATTTGTCTTGCAATGACCATTACATTTATTCTCAATCTATTTTTAGTATTTAAACAAACATATAGAAATTAAGGGAAGGAGGAAGAAAGGAGGAGTGAAATTTGGTAAGAAAAGGAAGAAAAGTATGATAATCCACAGAAACCATAAACATGGACAGCAGAAGTTATGCCAGTCTAGTGCATGTTTCTCCTTTGTAGATTCTTTGGTTATTAGGTCAAGCTTATCCAACTCTAATTAGAAGCATTGGAAAGGGTATCTCTCTACTTCTTCATGGCTCCAGAAATTTAAAGTAAATTAGTATTTTTTGGTGTCTTTTCATAGTTGTTGAACCCACTTTGAAACCGGTTTATTACAATTTAAAGAACTGGCAGGCAGTCATGCAAACATGCAGACACATAGACAAGCACATGTAGACACATTCATACCCCAATAGGACATTGCATAACCTTATGGAATCAGGCTAAAAAAACACCTGATGTGAAACAGGTTAAGGTTTCTTTGCTGATGTAAACCTGTTCTAATGATGAAGGGTTAATTATTTACAATCAGAAACGAGTATAAAAATGCACAGAAATCACAGTGCAGTGAGAGCCTTGTTCGTTTTTTTTTTCCTTTTTTCTTTTAATTTTTTCCCTAAAACAAGCTTTTATGTTGAATGCATGATTATAGGATATTTGAAAGAAAAGATCTAAACCAGAAGATTTTCCCTTATCCGTTGAGAAATAAAAGACACATAAAAGAACTGTAATGCCAGAGAATCAATTGAATTGAGCTGAGATAGTGCTGTAGGCCTAATAGCAGGGGACTGCAAGAGACCAACATGACAGGAAAGGCAGGAGAAAGAAATACTATATGATTAGATAAGGGAGACAGGTAAGATTGGGATTATGTGTGATTTTAGTCTCCCTAATAATTATGGAGAAAACTTTGAGATGCTGGCTGGTGACATGGGGCAGGACAGACATAACAAATTAATGTTTTCGGAAGCAATATATCAAGGACTCTGCTAAGAATAATTTATTTCTAGATTTGTGATATTACATCTCCAAGATATTAATAGGCACATATGAGCTACTCATTTATTTTACGTAGTGTAAAAAATGTAAAATATGGAATATTTCCTGGAAACTGTTACCAGAATTTCAGTAGAATCTGAATGATGAAATAATATTTTAAGAAATAATTACATGGGAGGGTGTGCCAGTATGATTTTCTCCTGGAAAGGAAAGACACATGAATACTTAGTGTGGCTTCAGTCCCAGCATAAGAGCCTAGATTCCAGAGTGGCTTTCACCTTGTCTTGCATTTCTCAGTTTCTGAAGCCTTTTTTACATTTTGAATGTTGCAATAAAACCTTGTTACACACTTGAACTTACACCAGAATTGAATCTGGGTCAGCACAGGGTAAGAGCTGAGCATAAGATCAAGGAATTGGAAAGCTCTTCAGTACACCCATGGACCAATCCCCTAATAAAGAGAGTCAGATAGAGCATGATACTCAAAGCTAATTGTTTTTCAGATGTCTCAAAGGACAGAGAAACCACAAGTTTTCTGTTCCACTGGTTGACCTCCATCACAGTTGACCTCCACCATAATAAACACGTCTTGTCTAACACAGTCATCCAAAGTATAGGATTCAAAGGATAAGGATATGACATGGAGCTGATTCAGGGGGTAAAACAGCTATAATTTAAATAATACTTAAAAAACTAAAACTGAGAACAAAGGAAAATGACACTACTAAAGAAAAAAAATAAAAAATTACCAGATCCAAGCTGAAATGAAAAATGAACAAGGAAGTTCTAGAAAATGCCAATATAGTAGGGAAATTTTGAAAACTTAGTACAGGAAATGAGCCAAAAACTCCTGTAAGGGTTTCATAACAGGCTGTGTACATGCACAGCCTACAGCACAACAGCCCACAGCAAGTCATTTATTTATGCCACAAACAAGCAAACAAGTAGTTCTCATCTAGTCACTCTTTTATCTCTTCTTTTTTTTTTTTTTTTTTTTTTTTTTTTAATTCGTTG
>VXBI01013466.1:0-111802 GCA_013397375.1 Toxostoma redivivum | reverse complement strand
TTTTATCTCTTCTTTTTTTTTTTTTTTTTTTTTTTTCTAAAGCAGTGAGAACTTACATCAGGTTATGTATTACATAAATACAAAAATTTTAAATGCTCAATCTCTGGTTTAATGTAATTTGGTTATTCCTTAGTTTTTATTTGTTAGTGTAATCTCTACATTCTGTGAACTTTCACATTGAACTTTAATGAGCTGTTAATGCATGTAGCATTTGTTTATTGTACTTGATGCTTATTTCCCACATATATATGAAATATATTTTTCATCCAGCATCCTCTCATAGCATAGAAATGTTATCTCTTCTCAAACACATTAGCTTGTTGTCCACCAGGACCCCCAGGTTCTTTTCTGGAAGGAGCAGAGCTGCTTTCCAGCAGGTCAGCCCCCAGCCTGTGCTGCTCTGGGAGTTTATTCTTTCCCAGGTGCAGCACCCTGCATTTGCCCTTGCTGAATTTCGAAAGTTCTTCTCTGCCCAATGTGTCAAGGCCCTTCAGAAGGGCTGCACAGCCCTCTGGGGTGTAGGCCACTCCTCCCAGCTTTGTGTCAACAGTGAACTTGCTGCAGAGGCATCTGCCCCTTCATCCAAGTCATTGATGGATAAGTTATACAATACTGGGCTCAGTATTAACCCTGGAGGATGGAACACAAAGAGAAACAATCCAGTCCACTCACTTTCTAGGACTATTTAGTCTCAAAGGTGCCTAAATTTGACACAGAAATCTTCTTTCAGCATTCTAGTTTGTTGTGAAATTATCCTAAATACTCCAAGATGCCTGCCTTTTGCCTGAAGGGCTATTGCAACTTCATCTTGGGTGGGAAAATATTTTTTCCAACCCCCAGGCCGATAAGGAAGTTTAAAAGGCTTAATATGTGATGCATATGTGCTGTATCAGACAGCATCTGAGAAAGTTAGATGCTCAGCCCAGAAATGGCAGAATTGTGTTCTAGACATGACCTCACCTATTGTGACTACTTCTTACCTCACTTGTACCATGTAAAATTGCCCAGCTTCAAGGGTTTTCCAAGATATTGCTCTGGCATCCTAGTGTAAATGGTGCAGGTATTCCAGCCCTTCATCACTCCAGTTACCCTGTCTATGCAAATATTTAGAAAAGCAGCTGTGAAAATTGCTAGTGCATTTTAGAATTCTATTGCATCTGAGACTCTTCTGGTCATATGAAGCCAAAATATGGCATAAAACATGTATGCACTCCTTTACATGCCTGCACTACAGTACAAAAGTTTCCCTTTTAAAAATATTCACAGCCATGAGGAGTCACACTTAGCAGCCCTGTGATCCTCTTGGAAGGATGTGGTTTATGCCCATAGCATATACAGGGCATAACATTTTATTTTTCAGAAAACTGTAGGTGTAGATTCACATCACAGTATCTTGCTTGACACAAAGCATCTGGGATTGATAATGGAATAAAACAGTAGATGCTTGATGAACATAGGGAGTTTTGTAAAAAGGACTGTGTCCAATGAAGGCAGTGGTTACCCTAAGGAACTCTTCTAAGCTGTTTTTCTTCTGACTATTTCACTATAAGTAAATCATAAATGCATAAAAGATTTGAATATCACTAAACCCAAAAATAAAATCTGAAATAAATTTTTAAATTATGACTATATATAGCTGTATGTGAAAGCTGTAAAATACTGAGGCTTTTTATGTGTGCTAACTCCCCTTCCTCAGTCTAACATCATTACAGAATTATATGAGTCAGTTCTAATGAGCAATAGTAATAATTAAGGAGAAAATGCACTGGGCAATGGACATTGCCCTCCTATCTAGTGCTACATGGCATAATGCCCAGTGCTTGAATTCCTTTATTGCCTCTGCATGCTGGAAATTATTGTTTCCAGAAGATAGACTAGAAATTGGAAGAGATCAAATCTTCCCTTATTGTTGAGCTATCAATGTAATTTTTTTACTATATTTGCATTGTATGTGCATATCCATATCTACACTATGATGCTGAGATTAGTTTAAGGAATATTTCTCTTTATAAGCCCTTCCTCTACAATTACCATATATACAAATAGTGCATAAGTATTTTTATTTTACCTGCCTGTATAGTTTTATACTTTAGTACTTCTTTTAGGACATAGCAACTTTTATACACTGCTTTTTCTGTCTTGCTTAGCGTCTCATCTCATACATAGATGAATGGAAAAAACTCAAATCATTGAGGTAAACCAGAAAATGGAATATCTAAAACAAGAAAAAGTGAAAAACTAGATTAAAAATAATGAAGCCCATAGGATAAGCAGCAGTATGACAGTAATGACAGCCAAGAGTTGCACTGAAGTAGCTTGAACCTGTAACAATCATGCTTCGATATTAGCTGACATACACCAAAAACAATTAAAAGAAATCATAATAAAAGAAACAATATGTTTATATGAAGAAGGATATGCTTATAAAATTAATGAATCATAAGACACATACAAGCTGAAGCAAAGGTTGTGCAAAACCGACTGAGGCATTGGCAGGGTGAGGGTATCCATGTTCTCCCAAGCAACTAGTGATAGGACAAGGGGAAATTACTTTAAATTCTATCAGGGGAGATTTATGTTGGATATTAGGAAATATTTCTACACTGGTAGAGTAGTTAAGCATTGGAACAGATTCCCTAGGGAAAGGGTAGAATCGCCTTCCCTAGAAGTGTTCCAAAAACAATTGAATGTGGCACTTCACAATATGGTTTCGTGGCTTTGGCCACTGTGACACATACAGAGAGAGAGAGAGAAAGACACACCTGAGTCCAAGTTGATCAATGCACGAAAAGAGAGCTTTATTTACAAAACATATCAATTTAAAGGAATCTAAAAATGACCATGGATTGGACAGTTATGATGAGACCTCTGCGACTCCATTGGTTCATCACAACGTCAGTCAATGCTCGCTTCCTCCAAAGAGGAATGTAAACAATTCTTGTGTGAAAGAAATGTGTCTACATCAGAAGGCCAGAAACACCAGGGCAACACATGGGCATGAGGGTATTAGGTCAACGGGTGGACTTGATATCTTATAGGTCTTTTCCAACCTTAATGATTCTATAATTGCAGGAAAATATAACATCCTTGCTTTGTACTATTTCATTCATTTGGTTCTCCCTTTTTATTGTTTGTATTTTAGCATTCTCTTATTCTGTTTTTCAGCTTAAAATAATTATTTGTTGAACTTGAAAACAGTGACATATATGCTGGATTTCACTAGGACTACTGAGGGCGCAGAATGTTAATCATGTTTAGATGTTCACAACACTGTTGAGTTCCGATTGAGTAATTTTTCCTGTGAAAGGAATTATTTATCATGATTCACTGGTACATATATTTTCCATGCAGTTTATTCATCAGTGCTTTGACGGGCACAATTTTAAGTAATTTTTGTCACAATCCCTGTGATAATCCTTTTGACAGGACGGCTACTATATCTGTTAATAGAGAAGAAGCTACTGACTCACCAGTGGATATATTTTCTCTTATTCAAGCTAAATGTGGATAAAGAAAAACCTCACATGTGAAGTTCAAGACTCTAAAACCTCAGATTACTCAACATCACCAGGGAAGCATCTTTTTGCTTTAACAATATAAGAGCACTGTACCTGATTTTCCCATTATGATATACATCATCCTCAATAGATAATTTTCAGTGTGGCATCCTCATTCATATACTACTTACTTTAGATGCCTTAATTATTATTTTTTTTAAAATTATGCTCATCACAATCTCTTTAGGTGCCCTTGTAAATTATTAAGAAGAATGAGTAATGGATGACTGATGTGAAACGAAATTGAAGGAGACTCAGCTGAACAATACAATGCAGTTCTTGCCCAATGCCCTGCTTCTCCCCTAAGGCAAAAGCCTTAGTCAAGGGGTTTGCAATGTGCCCAGAGGGTCAATTGGTTTGACCTTTACAGGGCAAACATATAAAAAAAGGAGAACTTCCAAGTAAATTGTTCTCAGCAATTGTGAGGTCAAAAATAATGTATGAAATGTGGAAATCATTTCATCTCTGTTTATATTCCCAAAGTAGAGATTTCTGCAGAGAAGGTAGGTTTCTAAGTTCCCATTGTTGTCACTGGAGGTGTAGTCAGTTAATTCCAGAGAGCAACTTCTCTCTTCATAAACTGAAACATGCACTTCTTAATTTAGTTGCTTAAATATGGGCCCCTGATGATACCCTTAGCTATGCCAGGCATCTAGAGAGGTGAGAGTCACAATGCTGAACTCACAGGAGACATTGCTTTCTGGATTTGCACTTGGAAGTCAGATGGAACACCCCATCTCAAACAGTATCTCAAATGGCACCATTGCCTGTATAAAGCAGCTGAATCATGCCACTGCTGGTACATCTGCTTGATTTCACCATGGACAGAAATGTGGAATCAGAAATTAGGAGTTTCAGAATTTCTTAAGACAGATGAGTTGCCACATTTAAAATAAATGCAATCACATGTGAACTTGATCTGAAGAGAATGGAAGCAATAGTCTTCATGCCATTGTCAATATGGCAAGAGACTGTGCCTGCAGTGGTTGAGCCTGAGATGGTGAACTATCAACAATTACTTGAAAAGACATCGAATCAAGCTGGCAATGAATAGGTATCTTTCATTACTCTATTTAAAGCCCACTATAAATGCAAAGTGTGAGTTTTCCCTTTTAAAATTCTGTGTTTTGTAATTGAAAATGCATTTCATATCTAGATTGTAGATATTTTTCCTATGATGAACTACGATTCACAGCAAGTTAAATACATTCTTCATCTTCTACAGTTGTTGACTACAGTTGTTGACTTGTTAATATCTTTTCAAAATAATTTCCAAAAACATGTATCTTCATTAATTTATTGTATTGTCCTTGGTCAAAAGCCTGAATATCAAATTTTCAAGCAAAGCATGCAAATAACTAAACTAGTAAGGAGTAGCAATAATGTTCAGCCTTTCTGTAGATTTTCTCTTCTTGGTGACCTTCCCTTTTCTACTAACAAGACCACCAGATTTTCTTTCTAGAGTTCAACATATGCATTGCACAAATCTGCTTTGCTGCACTTACCACTGCAGTATTCAGTTGTTTCTATAGAGGAATTTTCATTGTGATATCTTGTCACGTCTAAGAGTACATCATCTTTCTGTACAGACACTGGCTGATGAATGGCTTCAAGACAAGAAAAACATACATTCTGATTTTCTGTCTTTCCAGAAACCTAAGAAAATTGCAGTACTGCTACTGTCTATAGTATCCTTACCTTTCTACTGCCTGATTCAGACAGAGATTCAGACAAGGAGACATTATTATCTAGTTGTCTCTCAAAAATACATCAGCAACAGGAATAGGTTCACGTCCTGTGTTTTACTTTATTCATGAACATCTTCACAAATCCTGTTGCCTATAAAGTGGCAAAGGTAGTGTCCTAGATTAGTAGAGTTTAGATATATGTAGATGGGAACTCAATAACCATTTTATCTCTCCATGGACCCAGGGCAGAATCATATTGACATCAGCTGATACATTTCTATCCTTTTTTTGAAGACTCAAGTGGAATTCCTATGCCATCCTTGGATATTCCATTGCTTAATTATTCTTATCGTTATAAAAATTTGTTCCAATTATCTGACCTAGATCTCCGCTGCAGTTTAACCCTGCCACAACTATTCTCTCCCCAACAGGTACATGGAAAATTTTGTTATCTCTTTCTCTATGTAGCCTATAAAATATTTGAAGATCATTAGCATATCTTCATAGGAGTTTTTATTACATAGACTCAACCACACTCTCTTTTGGAGACTCTCCTTCTAAGTCAAGGTTTTTATTTCTTCAATTTGTTTTTATCTTCTGGATCCTATCTAAATGCTTTAGTTTCCTTGGAACACAGTGCTCACAAATGGGTATTCCAGAGCAGTGCAGTTTAAGACAGTTGACTGGAACTGGAGGTTGTTTCATGTAATTTAACCATAAAAATCCTGTTTGTGAATTTGTTCTGAAGTTGCTTTTTTATGTATCTATGGATATTATTGTAATTAGTAATCTTATTCTCCTCTTCCTATTCTGTTGAGCTGCTCTCTACTCAAACTCATTCTACTCTATATTTTTGGGCATTGTAAAATGTACAAGTGGTATGTAGGTCGCTGAAACCCAAAACTATGGAAGTAGACAAACCAAAATCAAGTGATTTCCTGTAACACGTATTTGAGTGGTAGAAGAAGGCAAATGATGTGACCAAATTGCATAAGAATAATGCAAACTCTTTAATACTCTCAAAAGATTTTCCTTTTGTAAAAAAATAATTCTATACCTAATTTTTTCTTATTTGTCTGATTTATTTCAGTGACGCTTCCATTGTATTATGTTCTTCCAAGTTTTCTTTTGATTTTTTTTTGTAAGTATCCCAACATATGTTCATAGGTTTAATGTGTAGATAATCAATGTGGTAACCAGTGGATTACAGCTCTTTTCAGTGAATATTTTTTAATACTCTTCAGCAAAATAGATATATGAAAAGATAGGATTTCATAGAAATGCACAGCAATAAAGAGACTCTCATGCTCTCTCAGGCAAGTTCATCAGTGCTTTTTAAATTAATAAAAATCAATTTTAAATCAGCTCTCTCTCTCTTATGTTTCTGGAAAGAGAAGTTTTTAGAAACTGTTGGAAATTTCTTCAAATAAAACAGAATAAAATTCCTAAAAACTTAACTCCTTAATTCATGGGAATTTTAGTTTTCTCTCCCCTCATATTTGCATATTAAGATAATATTTTGCATAAATTCTAAAAGTTTTAGAGGTCAAAGCCAGTCTTCAAATTTGAGGTGGCTTAAGTGTCACAACTTGCTAATGGTAATGCACGCAATTTTTACTGGGCCTAATTAATCTTACCGTGAATGTGTAAAGCTGCCAGTATTGCCTACTGAAGAACAGGTACAGGATTGCACTTCCTCAAATCCACTGGTTTCAACATTTGAGTACTATGTTTCAGAGAAAATTTATGTTCTGCATCTTCATTTAGAAATTACTTTATTTGGGTTTTTTTCTCATTGAAAGAACCACAATTAGACTTTTTTAACCTTAGTTTTGCTGAGAAATCTTAAGTCTGATATTCCTCTGTCAACAGGCAGACACAAAGAATGCAATTTCTTTTTAATTTCTTTTTTATTCCTTTGCTTTAATAGTGAACATTGACAATAGTAAAGAAGAAGTAGTTAAAGATAGGCCATAAATACTTGTGTGGTCTTCAGATACCACAAATGGCTAAGTAAATACCAATATGGATGAATAAAAGTAATTTGAAGCACCTCTGGACAGCCTTTCCACATAGGTGAATTATGTATACTATTATGGCACACTGTATGAAATACTTTATTTGACTGTTAATTGTTGGAATGGTTACAGTATAGATGTTTTCCCTGGCAAATGTCTTTCTTGACCTCAGCTACCATAAACGTAACTTTAAAAACATCACATTATCAACTAACCATAAATATTGAGAGAAAATTCAGAGTTAGCAAATATCACTTTTTCAAATAACATAGTAAGAACTGCCTTGATTAAGGGTGAAACTTGCCCCCTGCAGATCTGAAGGCATGTGAACCACTTGAGTGCCATTTAAATCCTCCAAATGGAAGTGAAGTGGTGAACTTCACTCCAAGCACACATTTCAGATGTTCTCCTTTACATAAAAACTTTAGTTCTTAAAATTTTATTTGTAATATTATTAGCAATGTTCAGAGCAGTACATTTTTCATTGTGTCTAAATATTATTTTCAAGCCTATATCTCCAATGGATTTTGTTAATAAAGGGAATAATAGAGCCTCAGGAAATGGTGTTGTGACGGTAATAGACTTGGTTCAGTAAAGCTTCTGCTGTTAATTAAGAAACTTTCATCTTTGAAGTGCAGTATTAAAAAAAATTCTTATTAACAAAGGTATGTTAGGTCAGCAATAAAGTAGATTTTCCTTTGAACATTATATCTAATCAATCCAGAGAGAATTAACACAATTATATTTTATCAGAAACATGTAGAGGGAAGGATCAACAAGGGGGATGGAGTGTGACTTTGGTATTAATTACAAAACTGTTTTAGGAAATAATCAATCCTTTGTTAATCAGGTCAGGTATATGAAATGACAAAGAAATTATTTATCAAGCCACAAGGGTGAAAGTCACACACAAGGGATTATAGTGATAAGTCTGAATTGTGGAGCAATCGTATGGGCATTTCTTTGCATTTTAGGTTGTATTTCTAATTGTATTCTATTCCAAATATCACTAATTAACTTAGAAGGGAAACATTAAATGCCATAAACCATAAGAGATGCATGAATTAAACAATTTCATTTTTCAGTGTTCCAGTTAGACTCTCGGAATGCATGATTATTATTTTTCAGTTTTAATTTCTGAATGTATTTGACTTGATTTGCTGGAAAGAATGTATTTAGTCTTTTCAGTTCTTCTTGCATTAAATCCAAACTGCTTTATTGAAACAAGAGCCACCTGAAAATTTATTGCAAACTGCATAACAAACCCCTATTATTCTTACATAGAGCACTGTCATTTCCAAATTTGACAAGTTCCTTAGACCCTGCTCTTCTTCCCAAAATGCAATACAAGTAAACTGGAAAATAGGAAACAAACCTCACTATAAAAAGATCTTTGGGAATAACTAAGCAGCAAATTTGGCACCATTCCTATAGTCCAGTGTCACAAGAATGTCTGGGAAAGGACCTGTTTTTCCTATTCTCTATTGTATTATGTTATAACATTTAGCTCATAATATTTCATGCTTATTTAAACTTCTTTGAAAAAGACTCAAGAGCTGTCAGAAGCACTACTCTTTTTTTCTACTTATTTCTTCTTATTTCCTACTTATTTAAAGTCTCTGACTTTTTCTTTGATGTTTTTCAGTTAGTGCTTGGAACATCAAAATCTCTGCGTAAGTCTGATAGGTGAAGTCCAAGAATTAATTAGTTTCTGTTTCTAATTTTTAACCAATCTTACAACTTTATAACTGGCTCCATATATTTTGAAATTTGCATATCATTCCTGATTTGTATGAGCTGCTGCATATTTCACTCTCTGACATGTGGCAGCTCAGTAACTATTACAGCACAGCCCAGAAACCAGCCTTGTACTACCTGGCCAAACACACATGTAGTGAGAGGTTTTGTTACATGGAGCTTGTGCCCCTCTATTTGACCAGCCAAGGAGGGTGTTGACAGATTAAGAGAGTATGAAATCAAAATTTAGTTGGTTCAGTGGACATGGTGATACTTGGTTGAAGATCTGACTTGATGATCTTGGAGGTCTTTTCCAGCCCTAATAATTCTATGATTTTGTGACTGTTGATAAAAGATCTTTTTCCTAAGAATCTTCAAATCAAAGAAATTGTCTTCAGACCATCTGTTCTTCCAAGTCAGTTGTTATTCTCTTGCTAACATCTTTGGCAATGTTAATTGCCATTGGAAAGACACCCCCAAGGTTACTAGTTTTATTACAGCTTTTAGCTACTACCTCATGGAAGAAAAGAGAGCACATACTGTTCCTCTCCTATGGGGAAGAAAACAAAAAGAAAGCAAAACAAAATCCCTTTTTTCTTCCTTTTTTTTTTGTTTTGGTAATAATTTTTCAACACTGTCTTACATTTTTTCATTTTTCCAGATGCCACTTTCATTAATGAAATACCTGTCCATTTACAAATCTTTTCTCTCATCTCCACTCTTTCCTCTGTCAGAGATCTGTCTCTGAGATGTTACTTTCTTGCCTGTTGCAAGCCTTTGTTACAAGGATTTCTTGAATCGATCTCCAAGTGTTAGCTGAACAATGCCAATGCCAATTGGCACCTAAACAATATTCACAGTCAAGCCAAAGTCTTAGCAGCTAAACATGGGTTTCCTTTATTCAAATCCTTCCAATATAATTTCTTACTATATTCTGACATACTGTACGTAGAAAGGAAGTCTGATCCTGGGTGCTAGAAATAACCTCTGACAGATATACCTGATGTTAACTGAGTGCATTTCCATTATTCAAAATATATCTGCTTTTTTCTCCCTCAAGACATTCATTCACCAGAATGTCTCTGGGCTATTTTTGTCAAGGTTTGAAAAATGGCTTAGTGAGATTTTTTTGATGCAAGTTAATACAGTGATAAGCACAGTAAAGTCTCCAGGAATAGCAAATCATTAATTTACTTCAGAAAATAAGACTTCAGTGATGAATAAGCCCCATAAGGATTCTATGGTTTTAAGTAGCTTCACTAACAGTGAATATCTGAATTGGCTAAAAGAAAACTAAAACATTTTACTAAACCTGTAATTATGTTATACAGCTAATTGGTAAATAAGTTTTAGAATGGAGGGTGCTTGGCAAATTTGTTTGATGTTAGACTTTATTAGACTTCCACTAAAACGGATGACCTTTATTTTAAACACATTATACGCCAAAATTATAGGAGAAGAGAACTAGAAGATGGAGCTAAGAGGAGTGCAGAAGAATGTTTTTGGATTGTCTCCACAATGTAGACAATATCTTGAGTCCTGTCCCAGTTTCATAAGTATTAATAAACTGATCAAAACTGCTGATGGAAATATTCATGGTGAAATAATTCAAGGTGCTGTGGTGTTTCTGGTCTGGAGTTCAGGCCACAACTGCAACCACTGTCATACCAGAAGCAAGACAAAGGCAATCTTTTCCTTTATCCTTAGTGATGCTCCATTTTGCCCGTTATGCTTGAAGTAATTTTCCCAAATCTTCCAATTTGGGAAAATCCCAAATCTTTTAAATCCTATCTCGGTTAAGTTACTCATAAAACACTATTGCAATTAAGAAGAGTTTGCTGAGGCAAATACCTGATGCAATATCCTGAATTCACTAAGAATCCAGAATAATGCACTTGTTAGACTGTTGGCATGACACTGAGATTGAGAGAGATCCTTAGAAACCTGTCAAGTCTTTCATTATTTGAGATTTTTATTATCAAAACCAAGATATGAAGTGTTCTTCAGCCAGGAATTGTGAAGAGCACATTTGTAGCATTTTGTAAGAACTGGCAATGTGTGAAGCAAGGGTATTAGTGACTTATAACCAGGGGAAAACTTGTAAATGGTCAAATAGCTGCTTCTTATCACAACCTCAGGTTTTCTGCCAAAACGTGACTTTTTGCAAGGGCATGTAGAGACAGGAAAAAGGGGTGATGGCTTCAAACTGAAAGAGACTATATTTTATTAGATATTAGGAAGGAATTGTTTATTGTGAGGATGGTAAGGGAAGAGGTTGACAGGAGAAGTAGTCTCTGGAAGTATGTTCAAGCCTAGGTTGGATAGAGCTTTGAGCAACCTGTTTTGGTGGAATATGTCCCTGCCCATGGCAGGGGACTGGAACTAGGTAAGCTTTAAAGTCCCCTCTAACCCAAACCTTTCCAAGATTCTATGATACTCACATGACACTTCTAAGAAAAAATTTAAAGCATCTCTTTCTAAAATATGGTGATTCCTCAATTTTACTTTCAAGTTACAGTTACATTTCTGGTGGCAACATATTCCTTCTGGATTTTTGGAACCAACTATAAGAGCTGTGACATTATTTGGCTCCAGTCTCAGTTTGGGGGCCAGAGATGAAGAAGGATTTGGCAACTTTGTTCTTACTTTTTCTTTCTGTGAACAAATTTATCTGATGAATGAAATAAAAGAGTTAGGTAGAAAAATTTAAATTATATCTTACTTTGGTAGCCAGGTTAATATTAGGCTTGTGAAATCAGTAGAATTAGAGTTTTAAAATTCTTCTATGAGTTTTAACATTTGGATTTTAAAGCTTATATTCCATGCAGATCAGCAATATGACATTTCTGTGATATTTATTTAAAAAATGAGAAAATCAGAACTATTTATCCTTGTTGTTCTACAAGTAATATTATTCTGGACAAATCAAGACTCTGTGCTTGAGGCCAAAACATACATCTTCAGAAAAATGATAAATCCTTATGGATTTTCCTTATGGATTTTTCATCTCCTTCATGTCAAGAGGGGATTGGAATTGCAGGTATAGGATGATGTGTATTAATACTGCTCTTCTGCTCAAAGGCTCAGCCTGAATGGTCTCCTCATGAGCTCTTGAAACTCAAGAATAGCACCAAATAAGAGAACTTCATGGTTCTGGCAGTTAAGAAGAGCATTAAACTCTGCATAAATGTTAACATTCTGCTTAAACATGCCATGAATGTATTGTTCATAGGACCTCACACACAGCAAGGCAGATTTTTTCATTTTCCTCTTAAAAAACATTTTATTTGCGAAGGTAAGGATCCTCCATGCAGGATGATATGTCTTCCCAGCAGTCTGTTTTAAAGGATGAAAAGATTAATTCATTCTTCTCTAGAAATCAGCAAATAGAAAGTAAATAACTGTGCTAGTAAAGGAGAAACAGTCTGCCCAATGGGGACATTCCCTTGTGCACTATGAATTTCCCTGCTGATCAATAAAATAGGTAATTTACTTGGTTTGAAGATTGTCTGGAGTGAGATGGCTACAGAAAGCCCTTATCCAGCTTTTCTTATCCCTGTTTATTTCTTATGGCATGTCCAGAGGAGTGACATGAAATAATCAAAATAAATCCTGACAGTTGGGATTAACACACCATTAAAAAAATACTTTAAAATATAAAAGTGAAGTGGAAACCTCTGGACTAAAAGTTAGGATTTCAGTAGTGGGTTTATTAGCAGAAAGTTGGTTGGCAATTAATTAATTGCAGCAATAATGTTCTGCATTGGAAATCACATCTTAAACAGAAGGTCTCAAAGGAACAGGAACACTGAGATGTCTTGGCCAAGATACAAAGAAAAAAAATGTAGTAAGCCAAACTGTAATACATAACAGACTGTGTGAACCTTGCTTCATGAATGAATCAGAGCCATGACATCCTTTTGGAAATAACCTACTGGCTCTAAGATGGTGAATTTAGTCCCGTTGCTCTTCACAGCTTAATGTCAACCTTACAAAAAAGCTTCGACAATTTGAAAAATAACACAGAAATAACTTGTAAACATGAAATAAGTTCCAGAGCTGACAGAACACAATGGGAAAATCCCATTTCTGTTGATGCCAGTGATATTTTGTTGAAAGTTCTTTAAGGGACCTTTGGAAAGTAGTACTGCAGAGTGCTGCCTTAAATAGTTTAAAATTAATTCCTCCACAGCCAAACTAATGAGGCTAAGAATACAAAATACTCCCAAAAGCATAAGAAATAAGAATGTTTTTGTGCACAAATGTGCAGTTTACCTCTTTCTTGTCATCTCCAACAAGGGATTTTTTGAACATGATATTATTCCATTAGGTCTTCAGAGAATATGCACAAATATAACTATAGTTTTCCTGTTCCCAGAGTTTGCCCACCAGCTGAACAGTTTGGCTAAAATTTGACTTACTGAATCTTGACTGCTGATGAAAATTCAAGAGAAACAAAAAATTCACTTCCTTACCATGTGTTTTTGGTTTTTTTCAGACTTCTGAAAGCAATTATTTTTACTGATAAGTGGCATGATTTTGATGTAAAATGATTCAGTTTTAGATTGTAAAACCTTGGGACATGACTGCCACCCTGATCCCAGCCAGGACAGGGATTAGACAGCCCTGTAGTCTCTTTTGTTGTGTGTCTATTCACACCTAGTCCATGAGAATTCCAGACTGCTCACGTACCACACTGATGGGATGGCCTGAGCCACCTCCAGAAACAGGAATGCAGCCAAACACCAAATCTTTTTGCTGGCTAACTTTTCACTTTGGGTTCACCTGGGGTTCATGGCGTGTACACTGGTTTGAGACACACCTTAGAACATCTGCATTGTGGTGCACTGCATGTCTCAGCCACACTTATTCCATTAATATTTGCTTGGGGCCATCCCATATTTCGTGCCATCCACAAACGTCTCTGTAATGAGAGTCTCTGGGTTTTTTGTGAAAAACTCAATGACTTGTAATGTAATGTAATGAAGGAGTGATCTCGTGGCCCAATGACCTTAAATATTGTGGAGTGATTAAGCAATTATTCTGAATATTTAATTTCTGCATATTCTCCACACTATAAAAGTTATGGTGGTCATAGCAACAGAGATAGAAAATTATCGTAAATGCATTATATTTAAATGAGCAGTCCACATTTCATGCCCTTATAGCAGCTAATAGAGCATCAACATAGAGTAAACTAGAAGTCAAGAGCAGCCAAAACCCTATAAGATAACTTCCAAGTTACTTTGGCACTAACACTTTTTTCTTAATTTTTACTTCACTTTTACTGTAATTTTAATTATGTAAATTAATATATTCACAAAGCAGGGAGTCCTTCTGCAAAACAAAGATAAGATTGAGGCTGTTTCCTTCTCAGATGAGGTCTACAGCTCAAAAACAAGGTACCTTTACCATTTATACAAGGGAATTCACACCTTTTTTTTAGTGTTACACTGCAAACAATTCTATCTGAATCATTAAGAGGAAAAAAAATCATAAGGTTGAATAACTGGGGAGGCTGGCAATGACAAAGAAATTGAAAGGTAAATTGAAGGAAGTGTGTAAAGAAGTGGACAAAAAGAATGGTGAAAGAAAACAACCTGATTTTTCATTTGGATAACTGAGAGAGGCTGTCAAACGTTTTCACCTCCAGGGCTCTTTTTGAATTAGCACTAGTTTGACAGTTGCTGCTGTGAGGTGCCTCAGGATTAAAAGTGTGGAGAATAAAGATGTCATTCTGACTCCAAGAGAAGATGACATTCAGTAGATCTGTATTGGATTGCATCTTTATCACAGTAAAAAGCATGTCTCGCTTGTTCTAGTAAGTGTCTTGCTTGCTTTTCATTTTCCGGACACCAAGAAATGCAGACTGACAGTCTGATTAGTCTCATAACTTCCATTAATGAGTCTTCACTCAATCACATTTAAGGGACATTTATTCTTTAAGTTCGAGGTTATAAAGGACAAGGCAGTAATGCTATACCAATTATTTTCTTCTTTTGGCTGCCCCTATGAAGTGCAGAAATTAGTATGTTATTCAGCCAAAATGAGAAAATATTTACCAGGGTCATCACTGAATGTAAACATTGTCTCCCATGAGAGTTCTACCTGTAATTTAACCATTTGGAAAGCAGCATGGGTAGTTATATTTTCTATGTCTGTTTAATTCACATTTATAAATAAGTTTGAGAATTCATTAAAACAAACAAACAAACAAATAAATAAATAAAATAAAATAAAAAAATAAAGAAACAAAAAAAGCAGTACTGATAGATTATTTTAGGAACTACTCCTAATGCTTCAATTAAAAAAAAATGAAGCCATATGCTCCCCTGGGAGGAATGAATTAACTTGTAAGGAAATCAATCTCTATACAGAAATCATCCTTTTAAAAAATATAGATATGAAAACAACTTCAAAAGAGTAATGTTTGAAGAGATTTTGAAAAAATATGATACAATGAATATTAGACCAGGATACATTTGAAGAGATCAAATCGCAGGATAGCATACTCGGTGCTTTCTAAATGTAAAATTTTAATATGTTCAATATTTTGTAGCTGAAAATAGCATCATCAAAAGTGGCTAGACCCTTATGCTACCATTGATAGCACGACATCCTCAGTTTTCATGAGTGGCTTCCCCTCCCCCTCCTGCCCCCTTGCCCCCTTAGTTAGGATTCAATTTTGGTATTCATAAAATGTTAGTAAACTAGGAGATTCTTTAAATTAGGTGTTTCAATTAAGTGGCATCTAGATGCTGGGAAATAAAGAGTCTTAAAATATGATGAATATGCAGTTCAGAGGCAGAAGTACCAATAGAATTTATATCTGCTGCAACGTTAGTCTTAAAACCTACACTTAACAGTGTCTTTTCTGTAAATATTACCAAATCTACATAGAAATCTAAGTGGATTAAAGAAACCAAACCAAAACAACAGTGACAAAAACCAATAAACCCCATCTCCTCCAACAACAGCAACAAAAACCCCATCCTGAACTCACAAAACTTTATGGGAAATGTATATTTTTATTCTTTACCCAACCTCACCAAGATAATTATTCTCCCTTATGATGTATTTTTTTTTTTGCAAAAAGAAATCATATTCCCTATTCAGGCTGTACTCAACCTGATGAAATAAGACAAGCATTTTAGTCTCCTTTGGTAAAAAATAATCTGTTCTTTTGCTTAAACCGTTCTATTTCCCCTAAGTTTACTTTCTGATTTATTCTGAAAATATGTTGCTTAATGCACTTCAGTTTCCCATTTGCCTTTTTCTTGATGGTTTATAATGACATTTTTCAGACATCCAGTTATGAACCAGTCTTCTTCCCATGCTATTTCTGAGCAAAAAGCCCCTAGCTCATCTGGGAAATTTTAATTACTTTTTCAAGACTATTTGATGTCCTAAAGTTCTTTACAATTCTATTCATTTCCTTCTTTGATCTAATGATTCTGCCATGATACTTAGATTCTGTTCCTACTGTGCTGTCCTTCTTTGAATCATCAGCAAGTTCTGTGAACTCACATTTAACCTCTATATCCAAATCATTAAGAAATTTTCATAAGACTCTTATATAGATCAGGTCTTGGGACTCTTGCTTGTTTACTATCTCCTATTCTGTTTATCAAGTCCTTTGTTTACCTTTAATTTTTTTAATGAACCTGTTTCTTTCCAATTTCTAAATTAATCACTGATATGAGAGTTTATGAAGTACATTAGTGAGGCCTCAATTAAATATATTGCTTTTGCTTTCTTAAGAAAAGCATGCACCTTGCAATAAACAGATTGGATTAAATATTTTGTTGTTTATTACGCTATCAATTCTCTCAGAGTATACTACAGCTGTCATATGTTTATAAAGCCAAGGTAAAATGGACAGTTTAATTTTAGTTTCTTGGAGAGATACAACCATACATAATCAAAGAACTGATTTTTGTTCACTAAAAATATGTTAGTACATCTGAATGCAGCTGAAATTAGAGTAAAACTCCATTACGTCATTATATTGGTTTAATAATTTCATTTAAATATTTTATTATTAGTAATATTTCTCAACTTGTTTAGTAATATTCACTTTAAAGCAATATTTTTTTTCAAAATTATAGGAGGGATTTTTTCGAAGAAATCAAAAAGTTATGTTGTATCATTTTCTAAGGGCTTTTTCTGTACAATACCATACAATACGGATTTGTCCATGCTGATGTCATTTCACATCAAGAAAAAAATTGGACTGGTTTTATCGGAATAGCACAGAATGAGAGAAAAACTATTTGCGTGGAATTTTTCCAGCCAGCTCTTTTATTACTGTCCTTAATTTCCTGTGCTGGAGTTATAACTTTAATTAATTTTATAAATGGAATTTTATATTAAAATTCAAGTCATACTGTGCACATGGCAAGATGTGGACTGGTCACTTCTGGAACCTGCACTCTGCAGGGAGAGACAGTAATAATGTAGGGACTAGAGTCTCAGTTGTCCCTCAGAATCTCATTAACCAAAACCAACAATTTGATGCATGAAAATAATTTTTAGAGAGCATAGAGTTGAGTGAAAGGGTATGAATTCTGAAACGGAGGAGGTCCACAAAGGAATAGCATCTGATCCATCTGCTTCACCTTTGCAATGGAAGAACAGAGCCCATTGTTGCTGTTTGAACTGAAAGTTTGCTTCATTTCTATGGGCATGAGAGGGCTCATTTGCACACCCTACTCCAGAATTGTAAGGCTGATGCTAGATCAGTAGGTAGAAAGAGAGTTTTTCTCTCTTTCTCTCTGATTCTGCCAAAGAAATGGAATCAAATCCCAGTCTCACCGGGATTGGAAAAATCAGAAAGAGAAGAAAAAAATTCCCTTTGTTATATATAGCTAATCTGTTGCCATAACTAATTTTTTTGTGATTCTCAAAGGGTGTAAATCAGTAAAATTCCCTACAATCATATTATTTAGCATTTTCCTTTCTGTGAATACTTATCTTCAATGAAAATCTGATGATGTATAACAACTTCTTCACATTTTTTAATGCTTGATTTTTGTGAATAACACTGATCTTTTAAAATGCAGACTTTTAGGCAACATCCTATGAAAGTAAAAAAGAGTTTCTGCCACTGAGACATGTTCCTTTTTATTTTCTCCTTTTACTGAGCTTTATCTACATGGCATGCACTGTAAGAGTACAACTCTTCTTTAGCAAATGAAGAATCTAAATCCTTGTAAATCATCATTCTTCTTACAACTGCAGAAATCACTTCCATGACAAAGAACATATAAGATATTGAATGATACGCCTTTATTCTCCCCCACAGTTTTATTCTATCTTTCATCTCATATAATTACATTTTCTACTGTAAGGCTTTCTTTGGCTCTGTGTACAGTATTCTTATAGCAAAAAAAAAAAAAAAAAATTAAAAAGACATATCCTCCCATAGACTGAATTTGAATGACAGCCGATCTTGACTGCAGAACAGAGTCATTAAATTTAGAAGGTATTTCAGGCAGGAAAGTTTGATTAATATCAAACAAAGCCCATTTAATGCTACACCCTTTTCAGAATGGAGTGGCACATTTAATAATTATATGAAATGGCTTTAATTTCTAACACCTATTCCATACCACTTTCATTTCCATAAGATTGACAGGATAAGAATACTTAATGCCCAAACAAGAAATTCTAATATTCAGAACCATCAAACTTCTGGTATTTTCTCAGTGTAACTTCATAATTGAAACAAAAATTGTTTCCTACATTACTTCCCACTTTGTGTTCCTTTCAGTATGGAAAAGAACAAAACAAACCCCCGTCAAACTCTTGTTTAAAGCTGTACATTTCCTTAACCTTCTACTGAGTTATTAGTCAAAAATTTACCAAAACCATGTATTGAGGATGCAAAATTCATCCAGACAAAAGTATTTTAAGAAGAAATTTCTTTACATGTTCCTTTCATTCATATTTATTCAACTATCTCTTGCAGTGATGAATAACAAATATGTATATAAATAAGAAATCTCCATATGTCAGAGATGTCAACACATGGAACAAAATATATTATTCTATGCTACATTATAAATGACTATCTGAAACTAAGCACGTTATTTAGTTTTCCTCTTGTCTAAAATTCCAAAGTGTAGACAACATCCCTTTAATTGACAGAGGGCCCAGAAATGCTGCCTTTTAAAAAAAGGAAGCCACACATTTAGATGGTTGCTTCTGCCGCTGCATACTCAGAAACAAAATCCTTCTTCAAATTATTTATTATTTTAAAAAATTTAAAATCCCTTTGTATTTTTAGATTCTTCCTAAACATTTCCAAACTCTTTGTCCAGAACCGAGGTAATTGTCACACTGCAGTACAAGCCACTAAGGGATATTATGCACTGTCCATTCATTTGATAGTCCATGGGATTGTCATAAATCCAGCTGGCCTGGAGGATGGATTCACTGCTTCTGTAGTTTATTTTCCTGTATGAAGCCTTGAGAAAATCAAAATATCTCTCTGTCTCCTTGGTGATCCCTTTACTTGCTCAGGATCCTTTTCAACATATTGGAGGTGGAGGGCAGAATAATAAAATGAGAATAAAAGGAAATGGGGCTAATTAAGTTAAAGGAGTCATAGAATTGCTCTTCTGCTGGCTCAAACACTCCAGGACATTCCCCAGCACAGTGTTTTGGCTGTGTACTGAACTAAGTTCTGTGCCATACAAGACAACAAAGGAATATTTTTAAACTTTTTGAAAAAGAGGAAACTTCATGAATTTTCCACACTTATCATATCCCATGTTCATTCCTTCTTACTTGTTAAAAGAAACGAAACTGACTTCTAACTTCCCTGTGTTCCTCTCTGTTATTTGGGGGATAAATTGGAGAGGTTCTCACTGGCAAGAGTGAAAAAAAAAACTGAGCTAGATTAAACTTAATAGCTGTGACCTCAATGTGTTGCTTCCATCTCTGGATTTTCAGAATTATTTATTAATTGAATCCTTTTGAAAAATTATCTAATTGATGTCTGTCTGAATTAAGCTGTATGTTGTATAAGTATTCTTGATTGATGCCTAACAGAGGTGCAGACATGTACTCTGGTTATATAGGAGTAGGATATTATAAGTAATATATTAATTGCAATAAGTAATGCTGTTAACACATAGAAACTTCTTGTTTTCTGCAGTGAATAACCTTACTTTGGTGCCAAGTGTCTCATTTTTAACATAAATTTGAAGTATAATTTCTGAAAATATACTCTGTTCTGTAATTTAGTTGTAGTATTCTTTGCACACCAAAGGTAGATGAAATAGTTCTTGTAGAAGAGCACTACATACCACAGAGCAAGAAAAAATAACTGTATTTTCACTCTGGACATAAAAAAATGGTATTCCCACTTGATGAACAAAGAGGGCTGACAATCAGATGAGAGATGACAATCTCCAAACACTCATAAGGTTAAATTTGAAAGATCAGGAAGATTAGAAAAGGACAAAGAATCCCAAGTTTCTTTTCTTTTATTTTTTTACATCCCTTTCTGACTTCTGACTTCAAGATTCTTTACAAAGCAGTACAACACTTCAGAAATTACTAGTTATGGAATAAGACTTTATGGTCATTTTGATTGTTTTATAATTATCATTCAGTGAAAACCAGAATTACAGGCATCCTAAATCTAACCTTCATATTTATTCACACCACACACTTGAAATTGTACTTATCAAGATTTATTGAAATCTCTTTGGCTTGCAAAATCTGAAAGAAAAATTCTTTCTTTCATTAAGTATTAAAGAAAAATGAGATTAGATGGGGATTTCTTTTTTGTCAGGGATTAAATTTTTTCCTACTTTCTCTTATCTAATGGTTTCTCACTGGATAATTTTATATAATAAACCAGAATTTGTCCTCCAAGAGTTTTTGGTTCAGTGTATTGGCCCCTGAAATGTTTATGTGTTTCAAAAATAACTACACAAGCTGCGATTGATTTTTCATATTATTTTATTCACTTTCCTTACTCTCAGAAAACTCCTTTAAATTTAAACAGTTTGAAAAGGTCTTTCAATCATCAGTAGCATTCCCTCAAGAGCCTCCATTTTGAGGATAAACATTCAAGTCCATGATTTTTGCTTTTTGTTCGGTACTTTTTTCAATGAAGGAAGAAAAACATAGCAAGGTATAAACTTTTCCTGATAAAACTCTGCTGTATCAGCACATACACAGAAAATACCCTTAATTTTAGTTTTAGATTTTGTTCCATGTTTTTTCCACCTTTCCTGTTCCAAAACAAAATTTACATTTCTAAAACTTACAGAGATATTTATTGTATCATATGTGCTGGTCAGGAACATGCAGTTGTGATTAAATTTGGCCTGTTTTGCATTGTTAAGAATTTTTCCATACTCCAGTACTAAGCAAGAGCTGTATTAAGTGTCTCATTTCTGTCACCTGCGCTAAAGAAAAGGTATACTGTAAAGGATAGTGAATTTGTCCTCTTGGGTCCTGTTCCTGGCAAATGAAATCAGAATTCTGTTAAACGGTGTTTTTCACACACTTGGAAGAAAATGCTTACCCCACATTCTCTTTTATGAATAAACTTCTTTGAACTGCATTAATCCATTAAACACACAGAAACACTGTTGGAATGAACCTTGGCACAGAAGGGAACAGCCCAGGTGACTTAATAAATCATCTCCCATTCATCGCCTTTGACATGCAGCAAAATACATTCCAGAATTGGCTTCACCTCCATTACTGGCATCCTGAGCAGAGCTGCTGCCTTTGCCACGTTGTGTATTACCAGTTCCACATGAACAAGACCATTAAAGTAAAAGAGGGAGGGAGAACTAGATAAGAAGGAAAAACGCCCTTCTTATTTCTTCTCTCACGGTCATCCCACTGACGCAAGTATATCTGCTTCTGCCTTCTTAATGTTTGAGAAATGATCAAGTTATTTATAGTTGGACAGGATTTTATGTTCAGATCATCCCCATAACAGGGATCTAGGTTTCTTCCATGATTCACTTCTACATCTGAACAGCACACTTGGCTTAAAAAACCTTTGGGGTAATGAAAACCATCAGTGTGTGACAGTAATCATAAAATGGCACTTATCTCCTTATTGAAATTGAAGATGATTTCAAGAAAAAGCTAATTGTGGGACTATTCTAGACTAATGTTATCATTCTATAACCCTTTAATTTTTCAAATTGGAGGAAAGGATCTTTCCATCCCATTATCTCTTCTCTTGACCTTATATTTCAAATGGGCAAACACTCCTTCCCTCAACAATTACTTTCAAAGAAATAGGAAGGAGAAAACATCCTTGTAGATCTGCTTTCTATCCATGGTAGTGGAATTTCAGATCTGTTCAGGAATTTTATGATCATACAAATCCCTGAATTGTATGGAAAAATCAAGGTGGCAAATGTATCAGCTCGTTCCGGTGCACTGTGTAGAACAGCATTCCTGCAGTTAAAAAGCCTATCCACAAAACAAGTCTTTTCCAGTGGTCCTACAGGGTATCTCCAAGCCAAACCCAGTCTCTGTATAACAAAGGAATAATTTCTGAAGTCAGCTATGAACTTGGCTGCAAGAAAATCTAAACAGGCACATTGGAAGATCATAGAACTGTTAAGGTTGGTTGGAAAAGACTTTTAAAATATCAAGTCCAGCCCTCATCTAAGCACCATTACCATGTTCACAAACCAGGTCTTCAAGTGCTGTAGCCACGTGCTACATCACTACAGCCTCCTTTTGGGCAGTTGTAGAAGGCAATGTGTTGCCTCATGAGCCTCCTTTCCTCCAGGCTAAACACCTCCAGCTCCCTCAGCTGCTCCTCATCGGTCTTGTGGTCCAGACATTTCCCCAGTTCTGTTGTCTTTTCTGTATATGTTCCAGCACCTCAATGTCCTTCTTGTAGTGAGACACCCAAAAGTGACCACAGGACTCAAGGTGCCATCTCACCAGTGCAGAGTACAAGGAGGAATGGTCACTGCCTGGGGTTGCTATGACCCAGATGGCGTTTGGCCTTGTTGAACCTCATAAAATTTACCTTCTCCCATCAATCCAGCCTGTCCAGATCCCTTTGTGGGGTCTTCCTGCACTTCAGCAGATCAACAGTCCTGCCCAGATTGGTGGTGTCTGTGAACTGACTTAGGATGCACCTGGTTCCCCCATCCAGGTCACCCATGAAGACTTTAAACAGGGCTGGCCCAAACACTGAGTCACTTGAGACCAGCCACCGATTGGAATCAGCTCCATTCACCTCTGGGCCCAGCCATCCAAATAGTTCTTTGCTCAGGAAAGAGTACATCCATCCACAGTATGGGTAGTCAGTTTCTCCAGGGAAATGCTGAACATATGCCTTGAAAGGACTCAACTATTATTTGCCAATGAAGAACCTAGTTATTAAAAGATAAGCCAATATTGCTATATAATCTGGAATTTCTGTTAAGCAGCCAAGGAAGAAACAAACAAGTGTATTTTTATATTTTCACTTTTTTTTAAATAATTATTTTAAATCTTCTAAAGCAGATCTAGCAAGTAAAACTGAAATGAGTGAAGTTGAAATGAAATTCAAAAGTATAAAAATATTATTTTCCATTACATGAATCTTTCGTCTGGCCCACATTACCGTGCAGGATCTACAGATGTTTTTGTCATTGCCAAAGTGGAGGGTAATGAGCACTGCTGTGAGGACAGATATATTACCCAGAAAAAGAATGAAAGGAACTTCTTAAACTTGTTTTCTTACATAAAAAATATACTGGTGAACTAATCACTGTGCATGAAAGATCTCAAAAATATATTTATCCGTTGCCAACTTGCTATATTCTTACCTGTATCCATCTAGGCTTATGAAGAATTCATGTACGTCTTTCTCATTGCATACATTGCATACCCTGTGAAAGACAAGGCAGGAGGGAAAGAGTTCTTAATTATGACAATTAGAGCAGAATTTCAAAACTGAAATTATTTCATTTCTGTGACATGAGGTCAATGATCCTATTAGTTGTTAATGCATTTGTATTCCCCAGGCAATCACACTGGTAGCATTATACCTGCACACTCACAGTACTGGGCTAGCATTGCTTGATAAGTGCAGAGTCTCCATTGAAGTGGTGATTTACTTGTGGAATGGAATTATTTGTATTGTGTAAATTCTGCCATGACATCAAGAGTCAAAGTGAAAATCTTTATGTTCTTTTTTAGTTACTCTTGTAGATTGCATCTGGGACAATCTAAGGATGCTCATTTGACAGTGTTGATACAGTATCTTAAAGTTTGTAAGCCTGAACACTCTTGATTTTCTAGCTATGTTACTTTGTCTAAAAACGAACCAAATCAAAAAATTACCTGTAAACCATGAACTTTTCCTACTCATACTGATTCTGGACTCTCTGTAACGGTTTAAAAAAACACTTCATATATATTTTTGCTTCTAATTGTTGAAATAGTATAGTTAGTTGTATGTCTGGGTGTCTTACAGATAATTTCACTAGTTCTCCATATCCTGACTTCCTCTTGGTCCTTTGAAAATTAATTTCCTTCATGCTTTGCTAGTGAAGCTATTGTTTTCCTCCAAGAAGCTGATTTTTTGTTACTTATAATGCATCAGTACACTGGAAGGGAAAGCATAAGTGGACAAGGAAGAGGTCCATGGTATGATGATGTCTTTTCCTATATCACTTCATTAGACCTGAGCTAAATATTGCTTTGAGCAAATACCACAAATTCCATTTTTCTTTGTCTGTTAGAGGACAAACTAAACAGTAGCAGAATAACTTTTAAGACAGCAATATGCTTGCAAGAGAGGATGTGTGGAGATAAAGAGGCACCATCTTTTAATTGTCTTCTTAAAACACAAGATATACCCTACCAATATTTCCAATACTTATTCTTTCTCTGAAAGTAGCAGCAAAAAAGGCTGTTTCATGTCTGTTTAAAACTTTCTGTTGTCCATGTCACTATAAAGATTAAAACAAAACCAACAACCCTCCCCCCAAACACCCAAAATCATAAGACCAAAGCACAAAAGCACTCAAAACTTACCAAGAAAACAAACAAAAAACCTCTCAAAACCTCTGGATGGAAGGGAGCCCTGAATCTTGCAAAACTGCTCAGAGCATAAATGCTGCTAAAGCTAAATCAGGTCAGCAGTGATTGTTTAACAAGATTTGGAAAACCTCCAAGGACGTAGATTCTTCCTCCTGTTCCAGTGTTATGTGATCCTCTCAGAGAGAAAGATCTTTTCAATATCTAGGCCCTCAAGGCACAGCTTGTGTCCATTCCACTTTGATTTAGCATCTGCCAATAAGAAGAATTGGACTCTGTAATCCTTGTAAATGCTCTTGAAGCAATTCCAGAATGACATTAGGCTTCTTTCTTCACTCACCTTAGTCACATTAAATATTCCCATCTTCCTCTATCTCTCCACTTTCTATACTCTAGGGCCTTAATCACACTTGTCACTCTACTACCTCTGTTTTTGTGACGTGCTTGTTGGATTTGAGAAGTCCAAGACTGAACACTCTTGCAGGTGTAACTTCATCTGCACTGGTGAGACTAACATCCACTCTCAGTCTGCTGGCACTGCTCCTCAATACTGTATACAAATATGGACCATGCATTCTTCACAGTGGGAGTGTGCTCCTGGCTCCTGCTTAATAAAGTCCACCCACTGTGCCCAGGTCCTTTTCAGCAGAACTCCTATTTCAGTCTATCTGTTGACAGCTGCAATGATAAATGGCTTTATTCTGCTCACGTGCAAGACGTTGCTCTTCTTGCCAAACTCCATGAAGTTTCTGCTCATTCAACCTTACAGTTCATCAAAGTCCCTCTAGACTATGGCTTTTTTATTTGTTTTGTCGGTCACTCAATAGCATAGTATCGACTTTGCTCATTTAATGTCTAATTTGTCTCATCTAATTTGTCTGCTTAATTTCTCTAATACTTTCTGAACCTCTTGATACTCTGTGTCACCACAATCTCCTCTGGCAACAAGCTCCTCCAGCATGTTATTGCTTCACTCATACTGTTTCTACTTTCAACAAAACCCAGAAATTTTAATATTCATAGCAAAGTCTGAACACTCCAGGGGACTGTGATTATTTGTAATGTTACAACATACATTGCAGTTTCCTCAAAATCTATTTGTCTTCATTTTTTCACTGTGATGCAGTATATGATTGTCGTTAACATTTGAGTTCCATGGGGAAATGGTTCTCCAAATATGAACTGTTCAGCTCTACTGCTTGTCTTTCGTCATTAAGTCCCTAATTCAACATAACACCTAAGCACATCCATCAGCATGTTCATGGCATGTTTTCTTGAATAATGATGATGTATGCACTGCTGAATTAGTGTCTAAATGGAGAAACTGCTCCTTTGCTTTTGTTTTGTTTTGCTTTGGTTTTTTTTTTGTTTTTATTTACTTTTTTATTTTCGTTTTTTTTCAGTGTGCATAACGAAACAAGATTGCAACAGGTGCACATTGTGTGTCACAGCATGGTTGAAAATCACAACTATGGGAACACCTATCTGTTAAATGGAGAAATTGAGGAAAGAGAAGGGTGCCAGTGCAGCCAAATGTGTCCCTTCTAAGCTAGAAAGAGTGTGTGAAAATCACTATGCTCTTTTAGAACATAAAACAAGGAAACATTATTTCTTTTATTTCTGTTCATAGATACAGAGGATGCTTTGTGGCACTGTCCCAAGTGGTCAGGGAGGATGTTATTTCAAAATCAAGTAGTTTATCAGGGAAGGAAAACATAACAAATCAGAAACCTTTCCAAAAGGAATTTCATTCTCCAGATTCTATCAGAAGTGTTTCTGGACAGTAGAAGTAGTTTTTCCATAAATACTGTCAAATCTGTTTTGTTTTTTTTTTTTTTTTAAGAGTGCTCATAAATTCTAATTTATTAATGGACAGTTCAGGTAAAAGAAAAAGGCACAAATCATGAAAAATAAATTAGCTGAAGGGAAAAAGAAAGATGGGACCCAGTGAGACTTTGATTTCACCAAGGTGCCTCAATATTTTATTTTAAAATAAACCAGAAATGGCAAATCCTTCTCATATTTTAACCCCTGAGACCATTGGAGAGTTCTGACATGTCACCACAAATGGAAGTGCAAGGAATGGAAATTTAAAAAAAAAACTTATTTGTGTTTAATGTCTAAACCTGTTCCTCTGACAGTGACAAACCACTAATGTAATTAAAGTATCTAAAATAAAATGTGTACAAGTAATTTACAATCTGTTTTTAAAAATACATTTAAATTTCTGTCAATTAAGGGAACATGACAGACTTCTTTGGGTACCTTTTCCAGTGACTACCTTCCCAGTGAAAAGATTTTTCCTTTCTGCATCACCGCCTGTTCTTCTGGCTGCTTCTGAGAAGGTCCCACATACATCTTCTCTAAACCCTTCCATTAGGTAGCTTAGGACCACAATAAGATTTCACTTCAATTACTTTTTTCAAGGCTGTCCAAAAGCAACTCTTTCAGTGTCTGATTGCTTACATATCACACATTCTTGAGCCTTGGACTACCTTCATAGGTCCACGGCTGGACTTGCATCAGTGTTTGAATATCTGTGCTCAGCTGAGCACAGAGCTGCATGAGTGCTCATGCCAATTTGGGTCAATATCAGGAAGAACATAAAGAATTAAAACCACAGCAAAATCTCTGCAAGAGTTTTTATTGCAAACAGACACGTCATAAAGCCCAGTTCAAGAACCATACCAGAATACATTTAAATGCATCATTCGGTTAGCATAGTCCTTAATAGATTTCTAAATTGAGACCTTGATTAGTAATTTTAATTTTCAGCCACAGAAAAAGTTAGAAATTAAGCTAGTACAGCTGCATTTATTACATTTAATTTATTGAATCTTTACTTGCTTTTAACCTAGGGAAACAAAAAGCAAGCAATAAAAATGAAGCCACCTGAAATATATTTGTTTTACATTTTCTTACTCCATTTTCTCCATGCAAAGTCAAAAGTGCATTAAAAAGTAATATTGTGCTGAGCTCACAAATATGCAAACGCCTCTAGATATCTTGTCTCAATAAAGTTTATAGAATGCATTCCCAAAGGTCTGACAACAAAACAGAATAAATCGCAAGGCTCATAAAAAGATAATGCATGCCATTTTTTTGCTTACATAAACACAAACAAATGCAGCAAGAGGCAGGAGAGACTCTGAGAGGCCTCTTCCTTTCAAACTAATTTCTCTTATCATCACATACATTTGTAATGAATTATCACTACCTAAGGCAAAAATAAATAAAAGATTTTGTGAAGCACATGGACATTTGGAAAAAAAGAATCTGCATTCTTGCAAATTCTATGGGAAATCATCTTTGCTTCCTTTCTCCAATTCAGATTTGCTGCTGAGGATCATATCCTATGAGAACCACACTCTACAAAAGAAAGAGAAACAAGAGTGACAGAAAAAAATGCCCAATATTACCATACAGCAGAAAGTCCCCAGCAAAGTCAATTGTTAAAGAAACAAAACTGCATACAATGATGTTACAGGTTTAAAGCACAAATATCCCAGGCAAATCCTTTCCTACATCATAAAATGAGGAAGTTGCTTTCCTCTTCTGTGATCAGGACCTTTATTCAAAAATGGAGAGAAGTCAGGGTAAGTTCCTGGTCAAAAATTAATCCTGCAAAAAACCTACATAACATTTAAGATTTATTAGCTGAGTTACAGGTGTCTGACCAGAATTGTTAGTTTGTGGTTATAGTGTTCCTGGCTACAGATTTATACATTTTATTTATAGACTTTTTAAAATGGTAAATGTTGGTGGCTTATCTCAAGTGGTGTTCTCCAGGGCTCAGTTTTTAGGCCTTCCTCATTGATGTCTGAATTGGTAACCTGGATGAGGGGATCAAGTATACACTTAATATGTTTGCAGGTGATACCAAGTTAGATGGGAATGTTGGTCTGCTGGGGGTCAGGAAGGCTCTGCAGAGGCATGTGGGCAGGCTGGATAGAATGGCCGAGGCCAGTTGTATGGGGTTCCATAAGGACAAGTGCCAGCTCCTGCCCTTGGGTCACAATGACCCTCTGCAGTGCTGCAGGCTGGGGAAAGAGAGGTTGGAAAGATGCCTGGCAGAAAGGAACCTGGAGTGCTGGTGAACAGCAGCTGAGCATAAACCAGCAGAGTGCCCAGGTGGCCAAGAAGGGCAGTGGCACCTGGCCTGTATCAGCAGTGGTGTGGCCAGCAGGAGCAGGGCAGGGATTGTCCCCCATACTGGGCACTGATGAGGCCACGACTCGAGCGCTGTGTTCAGTTTTGGGTCCCTCGGTACAAGAAGGACACTGAGGTGCTGGAGAGGGGCAGTGGAGCTGAGGAAAGGTCTGGAGCACAGGTCTGACAGGAGCAGCTGAGGGAACTGGGGGTGTTTATCCTGGAGAAGGGAAAGCTCAGGGGATACCTCATTGCCTTCTACAGCTGCCTGAAAGGTGGTTGAATTGAGGTGGAGGATTGGTCTCTTTAATCAGTGAGACATAGGATGAGAAGAAATGGCCTCAAGTTGTACCAGGGAAGATTGAGGTTGGATGTTAGGGAAAAATTCTTCACAGAAAATTTGCCAAGCTCTGGAACAGGATGTCCAAGACAGTGGTGGAGCCATCACCTTTGACGGTTTTTGAAAAACATGTACTTTTAGGGACTTGTTTTAACGGTGGACTTGGCAGTGTTCAGTTAATGGTTGGATTCAATGATACAATTCTATGGAAATAACCTCTTCACTTTACACACAAATATTAGCTATGAATCTTTGAGACACACAGAAGTCAAAGGAATTGTCTGAGACTGCAATGAACTCAACAGTAGAGTCACCATTCAGAGTGGTTCCATGGTCCTCATCCAAAGGTCAAACTTTTTATGCCATTTTACCTGGAGATAGAAACAAAGATATCTAAGTTTCACTTATTTTCACCTGACCCTCAAACAGGAAGGTCATGGCTACAAATCTCATGTGAATGTAATAAAAAAGCTATTACTTTTGCATACCTTAAATATTATATTTATCATCAAACATAGCAAATTAAAACAAGTGAATTTGGGCTATTGTATCTTTGCTTCTACTTTTCCTTGAGTGCACATACTGCTGATATTTAATTTAAAATCTTTCCCCTTGATCTGTGTTAACAATTTCATAAATCAAATGTGTATCTTTGCTGTTTTATGATCTCATTTTTCATCTATATCATGATTTGAGATTCTATACCCATAACAGGTGCAAATAGATGGCCTATTTTTGGACCATCTTTGAAGTTATCAAGCAGTGTTAAAATCACTAAGAGTAAAGGTGGAGGGAGCAAAATTATGGAAAAAAGAGTAAAGAGAGAAAGCAAAAAAAAATTCCATTCCATGAATCATTTTGTCACAGATTTATGTAGGCAGCACTGTCAGAACTAGTTAGACCTAGATTATATGCAAGTTTTCCCCCATCACTCTTTTTCATAACTTTGCTGATAGTAAGTATGAATTTTCATGGCATGAACTATATCACTAGTATTTTAATATTTACTATTGTATTTTTAGCTGTATTCATCAAGTCCTGAATAGATAGTGTGGGGTTTTTTTGTTATTTTGGTGGGATTTTTCTTTGCAATATACCTCTGAGAAATAAGACTCTCTCCAGGATGCTTTTCAATATCTTGCAATATGGCTGGTCTGTTATGATTCTTCCATTCACACTGTAATAACTGCTGCAAAAGCAAAGCAATGCCAGCCTATTTTGCAGAGTTCCTACCTAATGAGGATAAGTACTCTTGGACATGCAACTTCCATTATCATCAGTAATGGAACAATTACAATGTAAATCAGTGTGATGTTTCAGAATATGAATAATTTGCATATTATATATGAGTTTAAACTTCCTGAAGGTATTTAAAATTAAATTGTAGAAGACAGCATAGGTATTCTGTACAGCATGTTGGGGTTCTTTCAGCAGCTGGATTACAAGCAAGAAATTGTATCATTCAATTTTTAAGACCTCAAGGTATCCTATTGTGAAGCATGTCTCATACAGCTATATATAAATATTGATATGACTTACAAACATGTAGATGGAAAGAGATGTCTATTTTTTGCTACTATTTAATGCCTATCCCGCTGTACAGCAACTGCAATGGAGCTCATTGAAGTATTTCCACTGACTTTGGGTTTGTGCTTTATGTTCACTAATATTATTGCCTTAGTCCTGTAGCACCTGAGATTCTCATGTGGTCCCTGTCCAGTTAATAACTGCAGGGCACAAGAGCCTCTGTGTTGGATGGATTCAGTTTGGAGTGTTTGTGGGCTGAAAGATGTGTAAAGAGTATAATAAAGCTGTCTATATATACTGGTTGAACTGATTTAACTCTGCCAAATAGATGAAGCCCTTCAGCCACACAAGTGACAATATATTGATATAAATGTGCCTGTACCAAAATTCACCTTTCCCTTACAAACAAGGTAAGATACACCATTGCAACGTACTTCCACAACTCCATAAGCTGCCTACTTTAGGGGGGTGCATCAAAATGCAGGGGTTGTCACACAAAAATCGTATTCATCAAAGAAAAAGTTATACTCAAACCAACTGTGTAAGGGCATTGAGCTGAGATCAGATTTCTGCCTCTGGATAAAAAACCAAAGTTACTAAGTTGGGTTCAGGCTGTACTCTGGGGCCATTTAAAATGTTCCTGCAGTCCAAAGCCTGAATGTCTGTTTCTCCTAAGATTTTTAACTCCAAAGATTGGATTTCTTTCAAAGAACCCACACAAAATCCAAGCAAGATAGATTATGTCACGGTCAGCTCTCTGCTTACTGTCTCTTCCCCTTAAACACTCCAGTGCTATTGTGTCTGAGGATCAAATTAATAGAGAAGGCTCAATAAGAGGTGCTGGAAGACTACCCAATGCTTGTAACACTCTTTAGCCCATCTATGGCATGAACACATCCTTTAAGAGACTACACACCAAGCAATAACAAAGATTGTATAATTATACAGGAAGAAAAGCATTTGATTCATTTTTTCAATAACATTTTTAAGGACAACTGGTGGCTGTATTAGAATTATCTAAATACCTTTTTCTTGATTGTTCTCCTCTCAGAGTGCATCACTATTGTGCCTTCCCTAAAGGTCATTCAGTACACAGTTGATGAGGAGCATGGGCATCTGTTTAGGGACAGGAGCAACCTGATTATTTTCCCTGCTCTCTGTTACAATTTCCTTTCACTTTCTAGGCTCATACACATGTAGGACCATGCCTCCCATTGACTGATTACTGGCAGGTTTGATTATAAAAATAGCACTCTGCAATTCAACTGAGTTGCAGGCAACAATGAAGGATTTGCTGGAGATATATTCTTTCTCTGCAGTCCCATTTATCAATGTACAGTTTCTCACTTGCCATTTATCATCTGCTTTTCTGTGCTTCCCTCGACATCTGGAGGATTTGTAGTCTGCTAAGTGGAGCAAGGCCTTGTCTTGAATACCTTACCATCCCTGTCTAGGCAACATACTCCTGATTTTTCCCCAGTTTAACTTTTCTTTAAATAAACTTGACAGGTTCAATATATCCTCACTGCAAAGAATATATTGAGAAGAGTGGTAAGCAATAGAGAACATACTAAAAAGCTACAACCCAAGAAAAAAATAGTGAGACAGAGAGAAATGCACCTCTAATGCATGTATGAATTTATAATAAAAAGCAGTAGTGATAATTGCATGTCTTTTAACTTGAGAGGACCATAAAACAGTGTGATAGAGTGGAAAGCCAGGTGGAAAGCAGGTTTTCCATTTTGCAAGTACTTTCAGGATTTAGGGATGTGGGATGTAAAGAGCTTCTTGTTATCATTAGTTATGAAATAAGTAATGCATCCTGGCATATTTGATAATTCTACAGGATGTCTAAATATTTCACTACCTTACAGATGTTCCAGTATTAAATAGTTGAGGAATAAGGAGGATAGAAAAGAGGGGGGGGGAAAAAAAAAAGAAGACGACAATTGAGAAAACAGCAAAACAATAATAAAAAACTCTTTCAAAGAAATTGAGTCAATAAACCAGATATAAATTTGGAATCACATTGTTCTGATAGTGACCTTTCAAAGTTTCTTTTATTTTCATTTCCAAATGTCAAAACAGGGTATTTTGACAATTCAAAACTGTTATATATTTTCTTTAAAATTGAAATGTGATATTTTTCACAACTGGTCCCTTTTTGCAAATGTTTTCACTTTTGAGGAAAGTTATTATTTTCAGGGTTAAGAAGGGAAAACAAAAGGTAAAAAATTTTTGGGAAATTATTATACTCTTTACCAGTAAAGTAAATTCTTGACCAAATATGGGCCACTTGTCCAGTTTCAAGAAAGCAAATGGTCAGGGGCCATGTGAGTTTGAGCTTCAGCCCAAATAACACCTAAAGCAGGAAGGGTATGATGATCTAGGAAGTGGTCGACCCTGTGTCCAGCACCTGGACTAGCCAGATCCCTGACCTGGCCACCAGGTGGAGGAATTATACAGAAGAAAGTGTTTTCCCTTCACAACAGCTACTGTGAGCATTGGCATTTATCTGAACGACTTTAGCATCTTGTCTGTAGTCAATGTACCAGAAGTTGGCTGAAGTCTGATGGCTTGTCTTGGACTTGCATCATTATGGAAAGGCTATCTGGCACTGCTGGCTGAAGGGTTGGGATGTGACTTAGGAGAGGTGAGCTCACTCTGTAGTTGTTGCAGACAAATATGGCATTAGGAGAACATCTTGGGGGATCTTGCTGTGTTGCTGGTGTCACACCTGAGCTCGTCAGGGTTCTTACAGAGTCAGGTTCACACACTGAAGAATGAGCTGCCACCCTTCGAGGCAGTACAGTCCTCTTATATATCACAGCTTTTTCTCTTTGTTTTGCATCTCTAGACTTTGTGTGATACTTGTCACAAATGTTTTCAGGCACCTCAGCCATTTATCACTGAAACACATCCCCATTGTGTATCCCAAAAAAACATCCCACATACTGTAGTGCAGCAACATCAAGGCTCATGTCTAGGACCTAGGTATTACTCAGTCGTTTTGCAGTTAACAGGTTTTAACTAAAACATCTGCCTTGCTTATTAGCTGCTGTCTTCTTTCAATTTCCCTATAAAAGTCAAAAGTAGATCTTAATATTTTGAGATCTCTGTCCATCATGCAGATTCTCTATTTTGAGTTTTATGATGCTGTCATAGCAGTCTCTGATCTCATTGCATGCCAAATTAATAAAAGCCAATGTCCCAATGGACAGGGAGGAGGAACAACATGACAGAGCAGAGCCTTAAATGGTGTTGCTTATGACAGCTCCATCCAAACTGATAGAAATGTGATAGTTTTCACCAGCATCCAAGACTTCCATCCCCTCAAAATGAAATCCCACATCTGTTCACCCCATTATCATTTCTTCAGAGGGTTCATATAACTTCTCAATATTATATGCATTATGCTAAAATTTTTATATGTATTTAAAAGTACATGGAAATTCTTCCAAAATACTCTAATGAAGCAGAAGTACTCAATTAAAAAGCAGGAAAAACTGTAATAGCAACAAAAAAACCCCAGTAGTCATTCAAGTAAAATAATTTCTTGCCTTTATAATAACACTTAACACATTTGTCAGTCTCTTAAATGGAGTTCCTATTGATGGACAGTGGATTAGTCTCAAAGCAACTGGCAAGGCTGTCTTTGAAATATTGCTACTCATGGGTTCAGATAAGAAAATTAGCAAAAGACAAATAAAATAAACATAAATAGTTTTAATGGAAAGCTTTCTCTGAGCTGCTTCTGTTTTTCTTAATCAACTAAGAATAGGCTGTGATTACAGTAATCATTATGCAATTAATCACTATAATTACTTTTTATTGGAATAAGAGTTTAAAAAGCAACTAACATATTTTCTGTTCTTGCTTGGCTGGAAGACATTAAGTGCTTGTCAAGAAGTTACTAAAATTATGTCTTTGCAACTTTTTTTCTTTTTGTCATTTTATTATGATTTTTTTAATGTAAAGTTAACAGTGCAAGTTTATGCATATCCTGTACACAGAAAATATTCAGACAAAAAAACGGATGTGCAGTTCTCCAGTGGTAATAGGATGCAATTTTTTGTGTACTTAGCATGCCACATATTTTTTATACAGAGTGCACTTACATATAGGTATTTATAGTATGGTCATGATCATAGGTAGACTTGTATCAATGAAAAATCAACAACAGTAAATTAACTATTTAGATCCACTTATCATTGTGAAATTGAAGTTTTGCTGTTTCCAGTCTTCTCTCTTTGTGACCTCAGGCTGAGAGCAGCTCTTAGCATCTGAAGGCTGGGCTATGTGTTTGTAGCTTCTCCTAAGACCAACGAGGGGACTCAGCCCTTGCACACATTTCTCACCTCAGGTTTTGATGTAATGAAAGCAAGCAAAGATAAGAGCTTGCTTCACAAAGGATTACAGTTTGTGAACATTTTATACATAGATCCCTATTTCTGTATTGAAGCTGTAGAGGGAGGTGTACTGGCTGAGTTGGGCTTGTATTCAGCATTATTTCTTCACCTCTTTTCTCTTGGGAACTACTCACAGTCCTGAAGAGACAATCTCCTACTCTTTTCCTTTCTATCTCCCCTAATAACCACAAAATCTCCCAGGAGTGTCATCCAGGAATATAATCTAATCCAGCCCATCAGCATTCCTACCCTTCACTGTCCTAGCTCACAGCCCAGGATACTTTTTCTATTTCAAATCTGTTTAGTAATTTTTTTTTTCTTGCAGTCTTTGCACAGCTGTGGACAGGTACAATCTTTTTCTGTCTACTTATTCTGTTGTTTTATACCACTTCAGCTCTGAACATGTCCCAGACAACTGTTTTGCTCTCTTAAATACAGCCAGGACAATGTAGTGTATGCATGGAATTGTGTAATTAAGAAAGAAAACTTTTTCAAGGAGGCAAGCAGCAAGCACTGCATGGCTGGATCCACTGATAAACAATCTAAAACTAGACCTGCCTGGACAATGTCGAGGCTTCCAAAATGCTGAGGTGTTCTCCTAAGTAATTTTATTTTTCTTTCAATATTTGTCCCTGGACCACAAACTTCTGGGTCACATGCTGCCCTACTTGGACAGGCAGGCAAGCAGTCAGGGCTAGGACTAATTTAAAACACTGATTCCATCCAATGATTTTAAAATATGGAAGAAGTAAAGATGTAGAAAGTGTTTTATGCCAAAAATTTCTTATAAAAATTTTGTCTCAAATACTGGTATAGAGAATGGATTTAGTTACTGAGAAATTAACCTATTTATAATCCCTTTCACCCCAGACGCCTTTTAGAGATGGATTAGCAGTGGCTACTTTTTGTTTCCCTGGGCAGGAGGTAAAAATGCATTTTAAAATGTTGATTATCTTCTGACATTGTATTCTGACAATCTACTACTAACAGGGAAAATCCACTGAAATGACTGTTAAATTGAAATCCTCCACCCCACATCTTTCCAAGCAATTCTTTGACTGGCAGACCAAGAGAAATGCTTTAAAATAGCAATTCCAGTCAGTGTGGGACCCTGCTAGTACCTTTCAAAGAAGGTATGAACCAACACAACTTGAGTTTGCCCTGCAGTAGAATTTTACAGCCAACTGCTGGAACATTTGGGAAACCAGAGGACTTAAACTCAGAGCAAAGATGCATGTGCAAACATTGACACATTTTTACAGAGCATTTTTATTTGAACAGATTAATATTTTCTGACCTCTGGAAAATTTATGACTCTCCTAAGGAGAGTAGAAATGCTTTGTCTACACTAGGGTTTTAATAGATAAAAATTAACATGTCCTAATGGCAGAGCTTTTCTCTGTGGATGTCTGTGAAACAGTTGGTGATATAAAAGCTTTGAGTAAAGATATTTCAATGACTTCTTTCTTTTCCATCCATTCATAAAGAATTTTTTTTGCGTAAAATCTTACAATTTCTTGTTGAATGGGTTGAATGGGACCCACAGGGTCACTGAGTCCAGCTCCTGGCCCTGAGCAGGACGTCCCCATTAGTCACACCACGTGTCTGAGAGCATTGTACAAACCCTTCGTGAGCTCTCTCAGGCTGGGGCTGTGACCACTTCCCTGGGGAGCCTGTTCCAGAGCCCCACCAACCTCTGGATGAAGAACCTGTATCTTATATCCAACCTACACCTCTGCTAACACAACTGCAGGCCATTCTCTAGGGGAATCCTGTTACAAAGTTCATTACTGAAGTGGTTGGTTGTTTTGAGCAATGAAGACAGCCTAGCAATTTAGTCTCTGATAAATCACATCCACTGTTGGTTTTGATGCTAAGTTTTGACCCTTTGCTTGTTTCTTTTAAAATAAATATAACTCGGGTTTTTTTTTTTTAATCTCAAACTAAAATAAATGTCTCTGAAATGGCTACTTCTTTATAATCTGTGTTCATAAAATATTTCATGAATTCTCAAAGAATTTAAAGAGCTCTAAAATTAATTTTTTCAGTAACATTTTTGGCAAGGCATGTGGGTCAGTTTTAGCCAAGTATGATGACTAATTTCCTGCTCTAGGCTTGAAGCTGTTTCCTAAGCGTTTACAAGGACACAGAGTTCCTGGACATTTGATAATGTAAAAAGAAAGTGTGTCTCTATTTTGTTTTCTGCCAATTATACTGACAACTTTTAAAATTAGTTATATCTATAGGGAGGCATTTTTGATAGTTCTTGGTATCAGTTTCCTTATCACACTCAATTTCTCTTAGGAAAAAAAATTAAGAAGTTTAGGTCCACTCAAATTGTCACTAGGTTTACTCAAGTTTTACATAGCGTTATTATCTGAGTATTACAACTGGGGCAGGAAGCTTTAAATCTCCACATAAATATAACTTATTTTGGGGTGAGCTGAACAAAACAGCACATGCTGGTTTCATGGAAACTAATGGAAGAACTTCCTCTTGCCTATACTAGCTACAAGCTTTAGGCACAAAGGTTTTAGGGTTTAGTGTGTCAGCTCTGCCACATGACAGCAACACAGATTTGCCCAGTTTGGGGTTTTATTGCTGCCTGTCCCTGAGCCATCGCCCCCTCACCCCAACTGCTGGGCACCTGCATCCTTACAAAGGTTCACATGGAAAATAAATGAGCTTGTTCTGCAGCAATGGGAACAGTGTCCTATTTTCAGAGCAAAGCAGGGAACAGTTGTCCCCACTGCACTCCCTTAGGGAAGTCCTTTGTCACCCAGTGCTTCCTACTGAGGGTGGAAGCTGCTGCTGGAATGAATTTAGTCAAAGATCGCATTTTCCTTTGAAAATCCATCTGATATGCCTAGCCAGCAGGGAAGTGTCAGTTCTCTTTCTCTCTCTGTTTTGTGTCTCATGAGACCAAAGATTTACCACTCCAATGGAGTAAAATTTGGGAATTTATCTTCATTCTGACAAAGCAAGAATGTATTTTGCCTTTAAGCCATGTAGGTGAACACCTGTTCCCTTTGAGTTTTGGCTTTGAACCAATAGGGAACTTCATAATACTCTCAAGTCCAAAAGCATCCAGTTCCACCTGGTTTGGACATAAAACCCAGAAGCCTGTCTCAGGTTAAGCTAAAAGAGATTTAATTGAAACATTTGAAGGCTTTTGTTTTCCTTGTTGGTGAGTTTGGGTTGATCAGTAACAGAACACAGTCCCATTAAGTTTGCATGATTTCTGGCTGCCTTAAGGGGATTTTTCAAAAGTGAAGTAATAATACTTTCCTGATCTCCAATATGTCTTGAAAAAAAAAAAAAAACCTGTCTCTCTTTTTCTTTAAATTTATGGCAACTTAATTAATCGTTGCAAAGCACCAAAGTAAATAAGTCCTTTAAAATTCTTTGTGGTATGGTACAGCCTTTATAAGCTGGTATTTAGGAACAGAGTAAGCACGTCTGGAAATTGCAGACACAAGTCCCTGCACACCAACAAGATGAGAGGAAATATGTGATATTGTGTTTAGCTGCCACTTCTTACACAAATATGCACCCTGGATTTTTGAAGGTGTTCTGTAGCATTTTCTTTCTGCTCAATTGACATCTGCTGATGAAAGGGAGCCCTGAGAGGCGATCTCAGATTTCTTTAGATCAGAACAAAACTGACAGTCTTTCAGACTAGGACAGAAAAAAAACCAGAATTCCTGCCAAGCTGGGCCATGCAGAAGGATGACTTTGACGAAAAGAACTAGGAAAACAGAAAGAAATTAGGAGGGGCTGAGAGTGGCTTGTTTGCAGTGCTATAAAGTCACTAAAACTTTGAAGGTATCTAGAATATTTGATATTCATGCCAGTATATCAAAAGGTTTGGACCTCCATTAAGTATTAAAATTTGTCATTTTAAATTGCTTTTTTTTGCCAGCATGAGCAATATAGGTATTGAAATTTCCTCAGAAAGTGCTTATCTCATCAAGAGTAAAATTATAGTATATGAAACACTAATTACAATATTGTGAAGAAAGGTGAACTTTCTGGTGACATTTTATCTATTAGTAGAATACTAATTTTCTCTTTCCTTAAAGCAGAAGATGCCACACATGGTGGTTTCAGCTATTTTCTCATTAGGATCTCTTTTTAAAATATGTATATAAAAATTATTTTTTAAAATCTTCTTAAGAATCCAGGATCCAAAAGAAGCAGCTGAGTTTTGATCACATTTGAATCAGAGTCCATCAGTATGCACAAAGAAATTTTACATGGTATCTAGCCAGTAGAATAACATGGAAACTCATCCTGGAATTATGGAGAATCATGTTACTGACAAAAACAGTATTTTATTTTGGTTTGGTTTATTTTATTTTGTTTTATTTTATATTATTTTATTTTATTTTTTCATATTTTTTAATTCATTATTTAATTTGATATATATTTTTTAAACCCCTATTACAAAGTTCTATTGGAATAAAGTAGTGAAGTCCTTTATTCTTTTTTGGTGGTTTTACTTCTGTTCTCAGGGAATGATCTGATTTAGATGACATACAAACTTATTTCAACTTTGATAAGATCAGGTCCCATCCTCTTTTGAAATTATCATTGACTGACATCTTCGTTTAAATATTGGTTTTGTTTTCTATGTGTTCAAACAAAATCCTTTGAAAGGAAAAATACACTACTTTTTACTTCAGAACTTTTTCTCATTTTTCATTTCTTTAGTGCATTTTTTCTTTGCTCTATGTTTGTTCTTTGTCAAAGGCTGTCAGTCTGATCTCATGAAATGTCATACTGGGACTATAAAATATTAAATGAGTTTGTAAAAGTTTTGGATATCTAAAGAAAGCCATTTCATTATGTCTCAGTTGTACACAGTTCAGTTATGATGTGCTTTGGTTGGGATGAAAATAACATTTTTAAAAAGTCTCCATAAATATTTTACCTGACAACTTTATCTTCTCTTTCTATCCAAATAACATTATCTTCAAATAGATGAGTTTACTTGCTTTTTTTTCCCCATATATTTGGGGATTTTTTTCTTTTCTGTGCACAATTGCAAACCTCAAATATCCTGTGTTCACTGTGTTAAACTCCATCTAGATGCCTAGCAGAGATTTATTAAATCAGTCACAGGGTTTTGCTTCCATCGTTGACAGTAAAAAGGCACAACGTATTCAACCACAAATACATTTGCATGAGTGTTCATCACAATGGCTCCCCTTGCAATTTTAACATTTATTTTTGGTAAATATTTGACCACTCATTCCACATGGAATGTAAACAGAAATGTGCAGACAGGAAAAATGAGAATCAATGCACTGGAAAACCACATATTTTTCACACTGAATTTTTATTCTTCTCTTGCACATATTCTGACATTTTCTGATAGTTTTTAGTCTCTGCTTTTTGATTACACTCTTGTCCAAAATTTTACTCTGTGTTCAGTCATTCCTGGAGTTGAGTAGGCAGAGAATTTGGGTACGGATTTCCTGCTTATGGAATTTATTTTATTGCATATTCCACGAGTGGTAGAGTTCACTTGTTTCTGATCAGGAAAGAATTGTTCAACGTGTCTTTCAACTGGGTTAATTATCTACTGTGAAGGGATATAGTAGCACACAGAATTGGAATTAGAAGCCATCAGCTGATTTGGATTTTTGTCAGTGAGTGAGTACAGTTAAATTATTTATTTTAGTAGCTATAATAAGGAGTGCTTGCCTTTACTCGTCTTTTTATTTCAAAGCTGTGGCCAGTTGTGTATGAAGAGAACACAATCAAGTAAGGAACACCTATAAAAGCCAATTTATAGGGCTTGTTCCTGCAAACCTGATATATTGCTTTCTTACTGATTTCAGTGGGTGGGCTGTGGCTGTCCCAGCTGCAAGCCTCAACCTGTGGATAAATCAGATGCTGTAAATCCTTTGTCTGAGGAAGAAGAATAGGAATCATATGGTATGTGAATGAGCTGCAAGCTGCTAATCATCATTCCACTGTAGTTCATTTCCATTTTTAGCACCTATTATGCAAAAAGGGAATATGCTTCACTAAAAACACAGGTTGAATTGATAGGAGCGGGAGTATAAAGAGTGGTGATGATGAGCCCCTCATCTTCCCAGGGTTTGACCATACCACCATCCTCCGAGCCACTACACTGGCATTATGATCATGATTAGCTCCCTCTGGTTGCAGGCAGGCAGGTGAAGCAGGTTCTTGTGCTGCAAGAGGGCCTCCTGCTAAATACAGAACCACTTCTAATAGCTCTGTAAATCAAGTGCATGAAGATAATAGTTTTTATCTACAGATCTGAAAGTTGTTTATGGCAGGCAAAGTACTCAAAAATACACATTGTCTTCATTCTCAGAGCAACGTGTAGCCAACAGTTAAATCCTAATAAAGCATTTTTTCCAGAATGCATTTGCTGTAAAGAAATGGCTATCTTGATCAATAAATACAGACCTTGAATTCTTCATCAGCTAAGCAGAATTTTCAGAGAAGATATGTGTTAAGTGCATGAGGAATGTTCACTGTTGTAATAAATGATCATTTTGTATATACATAAGTAAAAAGTATTGACTCTTACATTTATGCCTTTCTGTTGAAATTTGAACCTGCAGACAACTCAGTAGGTGATGTTTTCATGCATCAGATAGGCATTTATCCAGCTATTGAGCATACTACTATTACACAATTTGTCTTACTGTGACTTTCAATTGTGTCCATCTGTACATACTTAAAATGAAACATGATCAATTGATTAAATGGAGAAGAGATTGATTTTTATTTTTACTAAAGTGTGATGACAATAGGCAATTTGACTTTCAAGAATTTCAACCTCAAATATTCTTGGCATCCCTGATGTCATGCAACCCATGCTTTTTAAGTGTAAACCTTTCGATGGTTACATCAGTTGTAAAAAAAAAAAAAAAGGGATTCTTCAATCATGTTTTGTTTGCTCCACTTATCCTGTTTCTCTGCTTGCCTGGATGCCTTTGGGCTGAGGGATCTCAGTGTAGAATGTTGTGGTTTAGGAATGGAATTCCTCAATTTAGTATTTCCACTGAAACACCTCAGACAATGCTGCTCCCTCCCCCCCCCCCTCCCGCTGCAGCGGCTGGAGGGGAGAATTGGAGGCACAAAAAGGTAAAGATCACAGCCTGAGACAAGGACAATTTATTAGAAACAGCAATGAAATAAGAAAGAGAGAAGCCAGAGCAATACTGAGAGTGTACAGCAGAAGCAAGCGGGTCACACTCGCTCGGGACGCGGAACACGGCACCACCCAACCGCAAGCCCTGGCAAACCCTAAAGAAGGTGACTCCTGACCCTCTGTGCCCCCTTCACACTGCCACAGGCCCCCTGGACAACCCCACGGTCCTGCCTGCTGCAAAAGTTAACCCTGGTGCACCCAGAAACACGGCATGCTGCTTGGAGGGATTGGTAACTACTCTTCCAAACAAGATTTCCCTTCCAAAAAACTGCTTTAGCAGGAGAGTTTCCCAACAAGCAAAAGATGTTCCTTTTTATGTTTGGGTCCATTCCTATTCAACACATGGAATAGTTTGAAAAATGTTGTTTTCTTTATTTTGGTAATAGTCTTTTGAAAACAATTGTAAAGAAAATAAAATTATTTTGTGTAAAAAATTACTTGCAGAAATAAAACAGAAATTGATTCTTTTGGACATGAATATATTACCTGATAATCCTTTCTCCTTACCTGCTATCATTACCTCCAAGTTGTCTCCTTTTTTTCAATGACTATTTATTTTTAATAGATCAAGAGATTTTGAAGGGGTTTTTTTATTGTTTCCTTAGAGATGTTGAATCTTTTGCTTTTATTAAAGACTTTTTTTAACAGACAAGAAGCATAATTTTTAAGAAGCATAATTTTTTGAATATTATAGTAAGATTTATCTCTGCATAGCACTCTAGAAGCACATGTGAAAAGCTGTAAAAAATAAAAAGCACAGCTGTAATTGTTTTGATTTTGTGGTAAGAACCACGTATTGTGGAAGAGAAAGCTCCTTTTTAAAAGAGAGCACCTATTATCTGTACCATATAAAAACACCATAAAAGAGAATTCCCTACTCCAAAAATAGCAAAGAGAAGAGAATTGAAAAGCATAAAGGAAGAAATAGAGGGGCTATACAAATACTCTTTCAAATGTTCAGATTATATTTTTTATTTTAAAATGTGAATAAATGGCCAGTTTTTATAGAAATCCTTCTGTATTATGAGGGTTGTACAAGACAGTGCACAAATGCTTTGATCCTCACAGAACAAACATTCAGGGAATATAGGAAATTTTTTTGCTTCTTGAGTCTCTGAAATAGTCCGATTTCATGAAGGGTAAAGTCTCTGGGGAATTAAAAAGCAGTTTGGGGTCAAGTTTGCCAAAATAAGGATTGTGTTTTCTGACTTCATTTTTTGAGGCTTCAGGTGTGTGTGTATGCAGAACAAACAAGAGTGTGCAGGGACAGGACAAGGGGGAATGGTTTCAAACTGAAAGAAGTTGGGTTTAGTTTGCATATCAGGAAGAAAATGTTTATTGTGGGGCTGGTGAGGTACTGGTACAGGTTGCCCAGAGAAGCTGTGGATGCTCCATCCCTGGAAATGTTCAAGGCCAGGCTGGATGGGGCTCTTAGCACCCTGATCTAGTGGAAGGTGTCCCTGCCCATGGCACTGGGGTTGAATCTAGATGACCTGGAAGGTGTCTTTCAAACCAAACCATTCTATGATTTTATGAACATTAAGATAGGCTGCATTGCTGACCTTTACTGACCTCACTGTCCTTAAAACCATCATCCAAAACATTCACTGGTTGTAAAAATATGAAAAGTAGAGAAAAGCACTGTTTTGATAGATTGTACTTCACTGTGTAAAGCCCACAGAGCAACACATTGCAATTTGAGGATGACACCTGGATCACCAGCTAATGTCATGCTCATGCAGATGATTGCTGGCCTGAACACTCCAGGAATGTTTACTCACTTGGAGCTACATTAGAAAAAACAGTTGCAAACAGGTAAATGAGATGCTTGACACCTGGGAAAACAAGAGAGAAGTGAGAGAACCTGGCAGGATGATGCTCAATGGAGGATTTAAAAAACAACATACCACTAACTCATGAGAAAATAATCCTGGATGGTGCAGGATTCAGAAAGTAAAGGCTGTGCTCTCTCTTAGCTCCTGAATAAGCAATTTAAGTGTGAGCTTAACTCTTAGCTGAACTCCCATTTACCTTAGAAGGAGCATTCATACACTTAAAATTAAGCATATGCTAAATATCTTGCACAATTGGGACACATTTACATCTTTAAGTAGGAGAAGCAGCATGGGTGATGGTGTAAGTAATTTCTGGATCTCAGGCAGAGAGATACATAAAATTAGAAATATGAAGAACAACTGAGTAAGTGCTGTATTAGAGTGGTAAGTGTTTGCCTGTAAATTGTTAGCAAACTCAAGCTATTAACATGAATTCACGTTTCCAAGAAGGCAGTGTGGAGAGTTACTGTTAATGCATGGCATAAACATCTCTAATTATCAACAGACATAAATGCCCTCAGAGTTAAAAACCAGCAACCCACAAATAAAATGTACACTATAACTCTGTGGCTATGCAGGTATAATTTTCTCATGTCTCACTGTAGGAGTGATTTTCTTCCTGTGATCCCTGCTCAGCAGTCTTGTGCGTGGATATCCAAGTTCAGGGATGGTGGGAGAGAGAAAAAACTCGATGAGGTAGTTTCTTGTAACATTGTGTTTCTGCCCGTGCTCTGCACACACAGTTCCCTTCATGGCCCCATCTCTGGAAGTACTCAGGCTACCATAACACCTCCTTCTGCCGTAGTCTCTGAGGGACAAAAGGGAGAAGCAGAGGAGTCTGCCAGGCCGAGGTAGCAGGGCAACAGTGAGGTTCATACAATTAGCCCAAGTGATAGAGAAAAACCTACTCAAATGATTTAAGGTATCTTCCATATGCCTCTGAACTTATTAATCCCACATTTCAAACAACTCTACTGAAAGATTTCTGACAGCACAAGAAAGTGTACTTCAGCCCATCTTTCAGATATGGGCCAGTATTCTCAAGCACTCTGTGATTTTTATGCTCTTAAAGACCAAAGGGGCTTGCTTCATCCAGATAAATTTTGAAAAAATTAGTTATTGCTTTGTCTTGCTTGGATAGCTGAAAAGGAGGATTCAGTAGCCATTTCCACTAGTCAAACTCTCCCCAGTCCTCTGCCCTCATATAAATCTGAGTTGCAAGGGTTTGAACTCAGCCTCTCAAGCTGAAGTATTGAAAGAGCAGTGTATGCTGAGTTTAGACAGAGGCACAAGGCAGCAGATCCCAGTAAGGACCAAATCTCTCAGTGTAGTCACATCCCTGCTGCTGTGAATTTGACCCATATTTAATTATTTATGAGCAAACAGGCTTGTGCCTACAGATAATAGGAGAAATGGAGTATAAATGAGTCTTTGTGGACACATGGGCAGTTCATTCTCTGCATGTAGATTTTCAGTTGTAATTTAATAAGATTTTTGTGAATATTTGGCCTATCAACTTTGAAAAATAATTTTTGATTTAAGTTAGCGTTGTTCAAATATGGTGCTGTTAGTTCTTCCTTCCACTGCATCACAGAAACATCACTGATAAAATTTATATTCATAAGTTTTTAGTCTTAAGGAGCTGGCAGGAAAATTAAGTACATGTTGGAACATTTACCTATACATAAGCACTGAAAATCCATCTCTTCCAATTCTTTCCCATTTCTTTAATTCTCATAGCACAAACATTTTTCTGTGTGCAAGCACACAGCTGGGCAAAGAAATCAGGAACAATAATACCAAATGCAGAGTTTTTGTGTTTACTTTTATCTCTGCATCCCACTAATATTCTGTGATGAAACCACTTACAAATGCACATACATAATTGTCTTTATTTCTTTGTGACATCTATGACATTTTGTAACTTACAAGCTAGTTCTCATCCATGTTTAGTTACAAAAAGTGGAGAAAGGAAAGAATTAAAAAAGGAAGCAGATATCAGATAAATAACAAATTCCTTTTTTCTAGATGCTGAAGTATTAGGAATTTCTTTAATTTAAAGGCTGTCTCATTGACTGAATAGGGAGCACAGACAGACATATAAAAACAAGAAAGTTGAAACAAAAAGCATTCTGAATCTCTCACTTTTATGTTGCACTCATCACCATGTTATTGGAGTGCCATGTCTGCACACATTCTCAGCAAAGGCACAATTAGGTAGTGCAAGAATTATCCTGTAGGAAAACCATTCTTCCCAAACCATTGAGTGAGTGAATGTAAAAAAATATACCCTTGTGTTTCTGGGTAGTAATAGGAGTGCCAGAATCAATTATCTCTAAGAGCTCTCGGGCAGTAGGAACAGACGTGTCTGACAAAGCAAGGGGCACTTGGCATGCCATTAATTGAGTCTAAGGTATGTAACACAGACAACAGCTCCCTCTGATTGCAGGATTCACTTCTCCTCTGGTCCTTTCAGGGGCAAGCCCATTACTAGAGATGAAGAACCAGGAATTACATGCCTAGATTGGATATTTCACTTATACAAGGCAAGTTAGGAGTCTCTTGAGTAATTTCTATTAACTAACATCATGCACAGACATGCACTTGGGATACAAGATGAGAGAGAAATGATAGGTCATGGGGTAGAGCTGCTGCTGCTGCTGTGAAATAACAGAGATCGGTGTGATGAGGCCTTTCTGAAAACTGCTGTATATATCCACCCCAAGTGTGCTAAGCAAATCATCTGCTCACTGAAGAATTCATAAACTGGCTGTTAACATCATCTGGGGAGGGGAGGGTGCCTTTGACTTCTGCTGGCTTTCCTGAACAGAAATTTTCGTAATTCAAAGATTTTTTAAATCCTCGTCAGTAGCTTCTGAAATCAGATATGGTGCCCAAGAACCCTAAGACTTTCTCCCCTAAGTCATACACTTCCCAGGACTAAAAGTGTTGTGTTTGGAGGTTTTGGTTTTAGTTTGGGTTTGAGTTATTTTTGGTTTTTGTTTTGTTTTGTTTTGTTTTGTGTTTTTTTGTTTGTTTGTTTGTTTTTTTTAATATATAAACTCCCATATTTCAGAAGCCGAGTAATATAACAAATTTAAACAATAGAAGGAGAAAAATTTCTATTTCCAGCTATGTGAATAGACTAATGAGGTATTTTATTAAGCCTGGATCTCTTTTCCCTTCTACTTGTTTTATTAATTGACGTTCAAATAAAATGAATTTGCCTTATGACTCAGAAGAATACTCTGATCTGACAAATTAATAGCTAAGTTGTTTTGGTGCAGTGTTTCAGTGGTTATCAAGAGGACTGTTAGTCACTGATGAACTTGCTTAAGAAAGATGATAAACCCTCTTGTCAATCCTTTTGTCAACTGCTGAAGCAATATGGAAAACAATCCTGCCTTGGACCCCTTAGCACAGCTTTGGGGATGCAGTAGGTGCTTTTGTTTGCTGTTGTACCTGATCCACCTCAGATCTGTCAAAGAAAGGTGTGTAAGCAGCAACATCAGTGGGACTGATCTTTTAGCATCTGGTTATTTTGCAAAACTCTGACTTCCAAGATGGTGAAAAATCTTTCAATTTCTGTTGGAATCCTATGTAAATCAAAAATGCCCACCAAAATACACCTGAAGATACATTTACACCCAGCATAAATATATATAAGTTATTAAGGAAAATTTCTTTCCTGGGTTGTCAAGCACTGTAACAGGCTGTTCAGGGCAGCAGTGGAGTCACCATTCCTGGAGGTATTCAGAAGATGTGTAGATGTGGAAAACAGGGACACATTTCAGTGGTGGGCTTGGCAGGGCTAAGTTAAGAGCTGGACTTGATCACTGGGGTCTCTTTCAACCTAAATGATTCTTATATTCTATGATTCTATCCTACATAAAATCAATTTAAAACCTACAAACAAACAAACAAACAAAAGAAAAAAAATACTGTTCCTCATCAGGTACAAAATTCTGTAAGAAACCATCATACAGGAGACACAGCACACCTCACAGCTTTGTTTTGTTGATCACCTTCTCTCTTCTACACTGTACACTACAGAGCCAAGGCAGGGAGGCACAAAAACTCACTGAAGAGGTGGCTAAAATGAATGGAAATAGCTTTATATCTGGAACAAGTAACAGCTGCATTTATTCAGATATTTTTGGGTTTTTTAATAGCAATCTAGGGACAAAAAGGGCCATCCAGGAGGTTGGCACCTTGAATTCAGTATTTTTGTAAGATGGAAGTAATTAATGCCAAAAGTTTCCATTTCAGGTGCATGCTTTGGCCAACCCAAGAATGAGAAGTCTGCTTCATTCTCCTCCAACTGGATCTTTTTCAATGAGAATGGCAAAGCCCAAGAGCCAGAAACTCTATTAGACAGGGAGTTAAAGAGAGGACAATTTTATTATGTTGGTGTACTTAATCAATGCCACGGCATATGAGAATAAAAAAGCTGCTCAAGCCTAGCAAGTATTAGAAAGAGCTCCACTAAGCTAAACATTGTTAATACTCCCCAGGTTACAGAAGTTACAGTGGCCAAGATAAATTAATCTTATGACATGCTTAAATTTCTACAGTGTCTCAAGCCTAAATCATAATATCAGATTATGCCATTGCTAAAAAAATATTTCAGGCAGTGATTGGTTTTCAGAGATTTTCTATTTTAATATAACAAAAAAAAATTGTCTATGTTATTATAACAGTTCAGATTTGGAAAAAAAAAGTTAAATATGGAATTGATTTGACCACTGAGTTTAGCAACTAAAGATTTTACGCATCTGCGTTAACCTTCCAAGTGACCCATAGTTTAACTAGTTTCAAAATTACATTCAAAAATTAGAGAAACACAATGTTTTCATAACTGCTGAAGTATTCTCTTATTGCTCTTGTTGTTTATCTAATGGTTAGTTACAGAACTGAATCAAGACTACGGCTCTCAGTGCCAGATGTTTTTATATGTATAAGATTGTATGTACTGCTCTAGCATCCAACATTAAATTTGAAACTGTAATTTGACTAAACATCAAACACTTTTAGGAAGAGGATCTACAGACCCAGTGCTTAAAGAAACCTGATTCTGTAACTCCATCTTAGCATGTCAGCTATAGCTAAAACCTTGTATAAACAAGATCATATCTAACATGTTCCCCATCTGTGTGAAACATCTATAGCTCCTCTCTGTATCCTTAATGCCTTTTCTGACTTTTCATCAAGTTTATCAGAAGATCTGGTTGTCAATTATTCTTTGCCACTGGATATTTTTGGCTTGAGAAATCTCTTAAGGGAAATAGTATCATTATGTCATGTACAGTGGCCTGGCTGATCCTGAAGATATTGTGCTCATCATACAGACATTGCAGAGTTATTCTATCAAATGCTCAATTCAACATGGCTCAAACTGTATGGGAATTTTAGTGAGTTCTAGACTCACTAAATTCCTATCTTTTTGGAAACCAGAAGTGTAAGAGGATATGCAGGATCCTTTAATGTTTGTTTTGGTTTGGTTTGGTTTGTTTTTTTCCTGAAACTAGCACTCAAAGAAGGATAATATATTGGGGTCTTTTTCATATTAGCCAGATGTATTAGGCTCTTTTTAAAACAATTTTATTTCTACTGATGACTCAGATATCTAAACCTGCAAGTCATGTGAAGTTTAATTCTTAGAAAGTACTTCAAACCCCCTATTTTCTTTGGAAGCACATGTTGAAGTGTTTCAAGAATCTTCTTGTTTTTGAGTGTCAACTCAGTGTTCAGAATGGATTTAAACTCCCTGGACAAAAGATTTTCATTATTTATTGCACAGAAGGGAACTGAGACATTTCAGAAAAGTTGGTGTATGTATCAGAAGTTATGGTACTGGCATTTACACAGAAAGATTTTTAATGTTAAGAACACTGTCCCTTAAAAGAGAAGAGAATCCCAAACCAAAATAACCTAACCAAACAAAACCAAACCACTAGCAAACATCCCAAATCCAACAAGTTTGTTTTCCAGACTGCCAATGGAATTTAAAACATCAGATGAATTTGAAAATCTCAATGTATTTACTAATAAATGTATTTTCCATCTAATTTTATAGAATCCCATTGATGAGACTTTTTGCTGAAAAGCTAAAAGCCCTTAGAGTTATTGAACATAAAAAGCTATCTTAAGGACAGTATTTTTTTTTTAATGTCTCTCGGAGTTTAAGATTCAAAAATATATTTACATACACTTATTTAAAACCAGCATCTTTTGCAATATGTAGCCTCACTTCTCAGTACTGATACTTGAACTACATGTAGTTAGGCAAAATATTTCTATTTTTCAGAAGATTGCTGTGATCATGGTGAGATACCAATCAGCTAATGAAGTCAATGAAGACATGCAAATGAATTGTGATTTAGCTCCTGTATCTGGTGTGTCCCATCCTATTACTGTTTCCTTGACTTACAGCATTAACATGATGTGACAACTCTTAATATCAACTGAAATGACACAATGTAATATGACAACAATGTAAAAGAGCACACTGCTTACAGACTGTTTTTCACTCTTCATTTCCAATGGGCTCTGCATAAGCTAAAATAAACTAGTGATGAGGTGCCAGTTCACCACAACTGTTGAGAATGCCTGGAAACAATACTGTTTACAATTTTACTAATCAGTTCTCATGCAGTTGAGATTAAAGAATAAATTTTAAGTAGAGTTATGTAATCTAATTTATATATTAGGTTGCATATAGCTCATATATAGTTTGAACACATTAAATTCATTAGAAGCTTAACTTGAATTTTCTTAAGCTTGAGTTTATGGGAAAAGGTTGCATGACTGGGGCACTTTATTTATTCAGTTTCTCAATCAACAAATATAATTGCTCTTAAGCTTTTGACTGTCAGGTACTGAGTTGCTGTATACCAGCAACTCCGTGAAAAATTTCCATTCTATTATTTTTTCAGTTAATGGGGTTACATAAGAGGATTGGTCACTGCCCCAGAGCTACAATACACAACCAAATGACCTTTTGAACCCTTTTTGTTGCCCCAGTGAAAACTGGTTAGCACAAAAATTAAAGTTATCATGTGCATTAATGAGGGCTGATTAATGTATATACATACTTCTGTGTCCAGTCCACTTATTCTCTGAGGGATTTTGACAGAGCAGGTTGTCTTTCTCAAGGAAATAAGGTGGACCTCACTGAGAGCAGAAGCACCTTTACATCTGATCTTATTCTATTGAATTGTCTTGGAGCAAAGGCAGACAGACATTCACAGCCTTGCAATGAAGCATAGGTTTAAATAACAAATGGTTTTGAAAAACTGCTTGATCTTAATTCACATAAAGTTGTATCAAATTATCTTCCACACATTACAATTCTTTGCCATGAGCTTGAAGGGATAACTGGCTCTCTTCAGGACTAATATATGCACTGGAAAAAACCTCTGTTTTTTTCACATTATAAAATCTTTGTTTCCTCTTGGAAGCACAAGAGTTTGACCTCTCCAGTAAATAGGATTAAAGTTCTTAGAACCTTGCAGGCATTTTCTAGCTATTACTCACAGCATCCTACTAAGAAGATAAGAAATTTCTGCTGCTTCATTTTATATCTTGGTAAAAAATAGGAAAAAAAAGAAGGAGCACAGAAAAGCTGAGGTATTTACCAAGGCTTTTGTCTGTATCTCACCTAACACCAAGGACTCTAGACAGCAGGTGCTGAAGTTATGTGATTACATTGTATTTGAAGTAAATATAGGAAAACATTATCTTTAAAAGGCCAAAAGCAGTGAAGCACTTTTTCTTCTTAAATATGAATAGTTATATTAATGTTTTTAATATTAATTCCATTGTATTGTTTCTCAACCGGAGTATATTTTATAAACTGTTAAGAAAACATGAAGTTTAACCTTGGAGAATAAACTTCATACATGTGTACAGTTTGCAGTGCTCTGAGCAGTGCTAAAGCTGCCAGATATAAGAAGCGATGTTAATATTTCTCTGTCATTGCACACCAGCTGAAATCTCTCTTGTAGTTTTCTACTAGGAAATTTTCAGATTTTTTTTTCCTGAAAGGTTACTTTAGTTTCTGTAATTATTAATAAAAAAGCACTCTTCCACTCTGATGTCGGGCAAACATACTCCTCACTGCTGCCTGCTTACACTGGTTCTTGATCCTGATCTGATTCCCTTCCTCAGTGAGATTCTTCCTTCTTGTCATTTGCTAGAACTTGAACATGGCATCAAACACCTGATGAGAAACATGAGAATCTGGAGGGAATATGACAGCTTATGGCCTATTTTTTGCTGGGATAGAGTTAATTTTCTTTTTGAGTAGCTGATACAGTGCTGTAGGGTTTGGATTTAGTATGGAAACAGTGTTGATAACACTGATGTCTTAGTTTTTGCTAAGTTGTGCTAGCCCTAAATGCAGCTTCCCATGCACAGGTGCACAAGAGGCTGTGTGGGAGCATGACCAGGACAGCTGATCCAAAGTGGCCAAAGGGATATTCCAGACCATGGAACATCGTGCTCAGTATATAAACTGAGAGGAGTTGGCCAGTTGCTGCTGAGGATGGCTGGGCATTGGCCAGTGGGGAAGCAGTGGTATTTGCTGTTTCAATAATATATTGCTATTATTATTATTATTCTTATTTTTTATTTCAATTTTAAACTTCTTATCTGAACTCACAGATTGTACCTATTTTTCCAATTCTTCTCATCCCACTGGAGGAGGAGTAGACACAGTGGCTGCATGGTACGTAGTTGCCATCTGGAGTTAAACCATGATGACATTAAATGAGAAATAATGCAGAAACTTCCTTTCTCTCGTGATATGGAACAGCTTTTACTCCCTGTCAGATGCTTCACATCTGTCATAGACTATTTGATACCCCTGCATCCATCACATACTCTGTCTTAGATCAAATGCCATGCATTTCACATCATTTCAATTCATCACAAAGCCAAATATATGTCTGCACTGGGACCAGGAAATATAGGCTAACTATTCCAACTAAATATAGTGAAGTCTTTGACACTTGTGTTGGCCTGTGCTCCAGGAGCAGACAGTGGTTTCACAAGTTTCTTGGTGTGGAAATCTTTCAAAGGAAATTTAACCCAGCTACAGAAAAATCCTAGTACCTGTGGTCATGGGAAATGCTTTCAACTTTTCACTCACTTACTCCTTCCTTATAGTTTGATTACAGTTCAGGTAGCTCTGGGACAAACACTAAGTTTCCTCTTAAGTTTTTCTGGAATTCCATATTGATGGAATTTCCTGGAATGTCTGAATTTGCATTTTGGACAGGCAACACAGATTTACACCATGACCACTTTTTTAACCATTACATGGGTATTCTATATTGTTATTATTTTAATTTGAATTCAATAGCCATTGGCAGGAGAAGATAAGAAATCTAGCATCTATTGCCAGGTGAGATTAGGAAAATACTATTCTAAAGCTCAATAATGTTAAAGGGTCAGATTTTTGAAATGAGATGGGTTGCTGCAAGTGCTCCATAATCTTAACTTGAAATGGGGTTCCCATCTTCTTCTCTCCAACAATGAGAATAGAGTATTTATGGACCTTTGACCTTGAGGGGATTGTGTGGGTTTCATTGGAAGAATTACATGCCACAAAGCCAGATATTATAATAAACAAGGGGAAAGGAAAGAGATGGCACAATGAGCGAGGAGGGCACTTATATTCAAACAATTTCATTGTTTATGTACTGTCTAAATTTTTCTGTTTCTAAACCTCACTGTTTTACTATGTTTTTCAAAGAAAACAAAAAAAATCAGAGAACCAAAGACTTTGTGGTGTTTTCTGAATGTTCATTTTATGGAAAACATGTAGTAAGTTTTCCTCAGAACACTGCGTGATTTAAGGGCTTGCTATCCACTCCTTTGTCTCAGGCTTGAAATCTGCACATATATAAGAAATGTGGGCCTGGAGATGTAGCAGCTGGATTGAGTCTATTTCATCTGATGAGCTTTAAATCAGCCTCAACATTGAAAAAAAATAAAAAAGGCAACAAAAAACTGTCAGAACTCAGCAATTATTAGGTGTTTTCAAGAGATCTGAAAAATGTGAAGTATGTAAATACCAGTGTTATTACAAAGTCTTGTGTTTATATCTCATTGTTTTTACAACCAAATGCTCGTAGGCTTTTGAAATTGCCATTCCTGGGCAAGGTCAGTCTATCATCACATCATCTAATTTTATCCATATGAAAGTTAGTCATTGAAGGTAATTATCTACAGCCAACACACAGAATGTAGCATCTCTACATGCAATCCATCCTAAATATCTCAGATAGCTAGTCTTGAAAGGAATTAATTGCTCAGTACTGATGCCAGTATCTCTTCACTACAAAGGGAATATAAGCAATTTGGTTATTTAAACTGCCCAAATTTTTTATAACCAAAGTCAAGCAAAAGAATTTGTCTTCCAGGGAGAGATTGAGATTCCACTTGAACTATATGAGATCTAGTGATTAGGCAAAGTCCTTAGCATCGTCTGTGGAATTTTTCCTCTGGAAAACCATGTCCATTTGGGCCATTGAGGGTGTAAGCTTTAGAGGGAGCTTTGTTGAAAATAGCCCTCAGAATCTACAAGGAGGGAGGGATGGATTAATGCGTGAATACATGGATGCTAAAGGCTGTTATAAAATGAAACAGCTAATTGAGTCTGGAGCCTTTGAGGGTTTAATGGTAATAAACAACACCCAGGAATAGCGCAGTAATTTGAACATGCCAAATTTTGGAGGTTTCTTTGATGTGTGATAGAAAGTAATTTGAATCAGCATGAGAGTCTGAATCAAACAACGTAAGCCCTACCATTACCCGCTGGGGCTGGCATTCTTCTGGCTCGATAAAAGGTTTCTCAAGGCATTAAGGAAAGTCCATAGGGGGTGGGAATATAAACACAAACAGAAGCCACTGAAATGCTAACTCAAGTTTTCCCTTCCATCTCATCTCTCTTCCTTTTCCCTAGAATGAATTTGTCATGAGGTGGTTAACATAATAATATGTGTTTTAAAAATATATATATATACTTATATATACTGGACATTTAGTAAAGTTTCTAGGGTGGAGCACTTGTTAAGGTAATTTTTTAACTGACTGGTAACAAGCTTGGACATAAATATTTTACAACTGGAAAAATCTCCTATTTAAATATTGTTTTTTTGTCACATCAGTATAACTCAGGTTCAGCATTCCCTGACAAAGCAAAGTTTGCAGCTCATCCCTGGCAGGTTGGAGCTGAGGTGGCGGGAAGTTCATCCATCCCCATGCACAAACCTGGCTTGTTGACTGAGATCAACGTGTGCCATTGCCAAGAGGCATCTTTTGAGGTGGTTCTTCTTCCCAGAAGCACAGCTTTTGTCACATAAAATGTTGAGTCGCATCAGCTGCAGCTGCCACTCCACACACAAAGATGATAGCTCAAGTGGAAAGCTTTAGCTGCTGAATGCTGCATCAGAACAGCTTGGCTTTAAAGCCTTGAGAATTATTTAGAGCCTTTAGGGGAAGAATACCAGACAAGTTAGATCACTATGAAAAATGATCACTAGGGACTACAATACATAATAAGGTATATAAATAAGTGTCACACAAAAGTGCCGTAGAAAAATAAAAAACAAAGTTTGCAACAGTCTTCCACATAATGGCTTTATGGAAACATTACAATATTACACAAAGCTCAGAGTACAATATGAACCCCTGCAGACTCTGAAATGCAGTAAGCGGCTGGGTACAGGAACCCACAGAGAAGCAAAAGCAAAGGTTTAATGGTATTTTAAATGTTATGACTACACAGAAGGAGAAATCTGTGATCTAATCCTTATCAGAATTCTTTGTGCGTGGCAGAATAGGTGGGGACTCTGATGTTGTCCCCTAAATCCAGCTGTGACCGAACAAACGCTGGTAAGGGCAGCAGTTAAGGGAAAGAATTTGCAAAGGCAGGACTAAGGATATCATCGAGGTCTGCACAGCTGTTTTCAGTGCAATTCTTATTGCAGCGCACCACTGGCAGGTGCATGCATTTCCATTTTGAGAGACCCCACCCTCATGCAGCAAATGTTGCTTCCAAAGGAAGAAAGACTGAAAGACTTCAATGGTCAGGCTCTATAAATTTGCCTTGAACTGAAATTCACTTTTGTGGGAGGTCCCTGGAAACCTAAAGGAAAGGGATTTGGTTTTTAAAGTAGGGTGCTTCTAGGTTGAAAGAAGACACTGCAAGATTTAAAAGTGTTATAAAATTGCTCAAGCTTCTGTGGAGTTTCACCAGCTGGAATTCAGACAGCACTAATATAAGGAAAATAATTTAACAATGGATATTAACTTCTGCTGGACAAGTCTACCTACTTTGTCCTGTGACCCCTGGGTTTTTCTCAGTACGAATCAGATGGGAAAACAGGAGAGGGTTCATCACATGAAAGTGTCACAGACATGCATTTAATGTGCTAAAATTTCTTTTTGACATAGTTGTCCTTTAACAACTGACAGATAACAAAAAATGTTCTTGTTTTAGTTTGGTCTTCTGATTATTTTTTTTTGCACATCTTGGAAAATTTAGTTTTGAACACATATATCTCAAGCTTGAAAAAAGAAAATTCAGAATACTGAAAACTATTCAAGAAGCTAGAAAATGAAAACAAAACAAGGAAATTAAAACACGTCTTTCAAAAAAACATTTATTTTATGCCTTGAAACAAATCTTTGTCATAAGTCTTCTTATTAGCCAGATGTTTTGTTAAGTGAAATATTGACCAAGCCTGTCACACTTTCTTTGTCAGGAACAAGAGAAGGTGCTGACCCTTTCAGGAAATTGTAGTGACAGGTCTGTAATTTGATAATCACTCGTTCAGAAAAGATTTCACTTTGCTCCCTGATGTAAATTTGGGCTACTTAGTTTCCTTTGATTTTTTTTTTTTTAAGTTTCAAGCTTAGTCTTCTGAAAACTTCAGAGTTAGATAAAGAAACACGGTATGATTATTGCTTTTTTCAGAATACACTATATAGATTTTTTTCTCTCTTTAATTGAGGTGACTGTGCTTACTGATGAGAAGCTAATAATCTTTTTTCTCCAATTTCTCATCATATGAGAAGAATGCCTATATAAAAATCCTATCATATTGCTTTTTTCAAACTAGAACTATAGCTTGGCAGCCATTTCCAACTGCTTTTTTTACTGTTGGTGTCAAAGGTTTACTGAGTCACACAACGGTTTGGATTGGATGAGACATAAAAGGTCATTTAGTTCAAACTTCTCTGCCATGGCCATGGACACTTTCCACCAAACCAGGTTACTCAAAGCATCATTTGACCTGTCTTGAACACTTCCAGGGATGAGGCATTCACAGCTTATCTGGACAATCTGTCCCTGTGCCTCAGCACCTTCACAGTGAAGAATGTTTGCCTAATATTTCTTCAAAACCTGACCTTTTTCAGTTTTAATCCAGTCCCCCTTGTCCTATGGCTACATACCATTGTTAATCACAACAGGCTGTTTTGTAGAATTAGGCGTTTCCCATCTTGAAATGACTGAGAAATTGAAAAAGCACCTCTCATGGGTTTTTTAGATACCCATGAGGCCCAGATTCAGGTTCCTGTTTCCCAAGGACTTTAAGATAACCAATTCACCTGTTTGTTCAGTTTCGCTACCAGCACTTGGAAATGCTTGTGACTAGAACTGTGCATCCTGCGAAGTAAAAAAGCTTCTCTCTCAAATTTTTGAGTAGTCAAATAACTAAGTTAGGCAAACCTTCTGTAATTATTTTGTACCATTAAATGTTCTATCCATCAGAATTTAATTGTTGTAATTAACAAAAGAAGTATTCTTCCTCTTCTCTCGATGTCACTAAAATGATCTTCTGCATGCCATTACTTGGCATCGTTCACTGACTTGAAGATTGTGTGTCTTCATTTGATGAACAAGGCTGTCACCTTCCCTGGATTTTTCTTTCTTTTTAGTATGATCAAAAGTGTAACATTTTTTTCCCCACAGCTAAGCTACAGCAATCATGCTCAGAGGTTACACACACCTGAACAGCTACTTCTGCAAAAAACTTAATTTTCCTCTCAGATGAGCTACATTGAAACCAACTGGCTAAAAAGAGATTTGATGTTGAGGTATGTTATTAATATAGCCCCAAACTGAAAGGGATATTGTTGTATTGTTTACCATTATACATTTTGGTGCATGATCATGAGTAATGTATGAGTTCTCTTCAAGGAAAATATCCAAAATGGTGTCACAGAACATTTTTCCCAAATCCTGCCACATCTTGCAGAGTGGAGGTTCAGTTTTGTACAATCCTATGTCAATCTTGAGATGCTGTTGCTTTTCACTTACTTAGGTTTTTTAAACCTGGAGTTCCTACATGGTCACTAATGAGTTGATTCTGCCCTCGGATTATCTGAGACCTGTTTTACTGTATTATAGCCTTCAGACATTAAGCACAAGGCCAAATAATTCCCTCCTAAAATAAAGTGAAATGTAAAATCCATGTTATTTGAATTCACACCATGAAAAATTAAGTTTTTAGGCCAAGATGAGGTTCCTTCTATATGTATTCAGCAGAGGGAATCTATTTAGAAAAACATCCCAACCTGAGTATTCACAATAATGAACATGACCAGACTTTCTGAAGATGTCTCTGTTTTCCTACTGACCATAGGCAGAACCTGAATCACAATCAGACACAGAATCACACCTGATATACTGACTTGGAAGGGGCCTATCAAGGATCATCATCAAGTCCAACACCTGGCCCTGCACAGCATCATCCCCAAGGATGACAGCATGTGCCCAAGAACATTGTGCGAGCACTTCCTGAGCTCTGTCAGGCTGGGGCTGTGACCACTTCCCTGGGGAGCTGTTCCAGTGCCCAACCACCCTCTGGGTGAAGAAACTTTTTCTAATATCCAGCCTAAACCTCCCCTGACACAACTTCAGGCCATTCTCTCTGGTTCTGTCACTGGTCACCACTGAGAAGAGATCAGTGCCTGCCCCTCCTCTTCCCCTCATGTGGAGTTTTCAGTCTGCAAGGGTCTGAGGTCTCCCTCAGTCTTCTGAATCATGCCTAGCTTTAGAAACCTTGATGAGGTAAGTCCCAAACTTACTGACAAATATTTCCTTATCCAATTCAAGAGACATCAAAATAGCATTTTTCACATCTAGAGAGTATCTGTAATTCCATGGCAACCTCCTCTGCCAGAACTCTGGATTGACATCTCACTGTCTGTCTGATGTACACCCTGCTGTAGTTTTGTTATTGCCTCTGTAGTATCCTCAGAAGCAGTTTAAAACTCCTTTCATTCACACTGAAGAAAAGCAGGTGTAATTCAGTGAACAAAGAAATAACTCTGTCTAACAGCAGAATAAGATCTCTCTTAAAAACACAACAACTATGACAGGAGTATCAGGCATGTTGTGTATACATTCTCTTAAAGATAGGGATCAAAAAGTTAAGGAGAAAAGGAAAAAGCAGAAAAAGTGTGTCACTTAGGAAGGAACTGGCCAAGAATATTATCTGCATATTTCAGTAACTGTTGCTTTTCTAATTTCGCTTTTCAGTCAGGCAAAATAGTGCATTGGTTTTACCATTTTTCGAACTTACTGCATAATAAGAGTATTTCTTCTAAGAAACTAATGGTTTCACAGAAACCTCCAAAAATATAGAGGATCACTGCTTACAGCTAGAGGTGGCAAGGCTTGCTGAAGTTGATACTTTTTAAGATGATGCAATGTGATGATATCCTGACTCATCTGTTGTAGCTATTAGACTGCTCATATTAGTATTGTGTTCACTCTTCCTCTGTGCCAGTGAATATTTTCCTCCTCCTTTAATTTAGATAAACTTCACTTGGTTACAATTTTTGTGTAGTTTTATTCCTGGATGTGGCCCTAACAATCGATATTAATTTTGCAACCCAGGTTTTACATGTGAGACACCCTTCCCATTACTGCTGCTTCAGCTCTTCTTTAATATTTTTTAAATAAGAGTCCACTTTCTCCTGAGCACAGCCTGATGCCTCAACACTGTTACTCTGAGGAGTTTTATCAACCATAGGTGGTGCTGTGCTGTAATTCTTTGATTATGTTTTTTTGTTTGGTTCTTTTTTAAGTAGCTAAAAGAAGCAGAGGCCACCAAGAAAGAATCAGTGGTTACAGTTTTCAGAAAAAATAAATAAAATAAAAATACAAATGGATGGGCTTAGTTCAAAACAAACTCAGTAGGTGTTCTGGTGTACTTCTGAATTCTCAACTTCTTTTACTCTCTTTCCAGCTTTCTATTTATATATTTTTAAACTTCTGTGTATTTCTTTTCCACCACCTCTGGCTGTACTTTTCTGGGTACTTACTGGGTAGCTATTTGGTAGATATCTCACAGCTTGATACCTTAATTTACTTTTGTTTATGTGCAGAAAAGCATCATTGTAGAAGCTCCTGTTCGTATTTAACTGTATTGGTGTCTTTCTGTTGATCTGTACTTAATTATCCTTCACTTGGTATATGTTTCAGAAGTTCAACCAGATTCAGACTTGAAATCATGAAATGGAGTATTGAGCCAGAATCTGGTCTGAAACTCTCCAGCTAGGAGGTCAGGGTGATTTACCAAACAAAATGTGCAGACACTTACCTGAGCCCTTTGAAACTGGTACTTTACTATATGATGCTCAGCTACAAATGTCCTGGGAAAGCTATTTCTGACTTTCTGGTTTAGTTTAGCTGAAAGAATCTGGGAGCATCCTGTCATAAGGTATCACTTTAAAAATTAGTGCAATTATTATAACTAAGAGTTTTAAAAATAAAAATGTACTTTTTTTTCATTCCCCTCACCCCTGCATGTTCTCTTCAGATTTGATTTTTGTCCCAAAATTGATTCATTATTGTGTCTTAAAACCAATGCCTCCTTTCCTATGTATTGCAGGGAAAGAAAACCTTGCTCAATTCATTATTTTACAATCAGTGAGCTATAAAGTCAGGATCAATTCAGCAATCACACAAATAAACTACAACACCTGACACTTGAAAAATGCTAACCAACACCCTGTTTGAGACATCCTCCCATAGCTAATCCCCAAAAGTTTTAATCAGATCCACATGCACTCAGGCAGACAGAGCTATAGAATCACAGAATGATAGAAGAGCTATAGAATCACAGAATGATAGAATTGTTTAGGCTGAAACAATTAAAATTATCAAGTCAAACCATGAACCAAGCATTGCCAAATCCACAACTTAACCATGTCCCTAAACACCACATCTACCCATCTTTTAAACACCTTCATGGATGGTGACTCCAGCTTTCCTGAGTTGAGTGCACACAGTTTCTCCCAGGACATGCTAGGTAGAAGCACACATCCCTCTTCTCAGAACTGTTTTCCCCATTTTCATAACATTCCTGTTGGAGATGTGTTGGCCATACCACTGTGGGTACCCACATCAGTACCTGCCATCCCTTAATTCCCACCTGAGTTCATTGAGATATGCACACACTGGCTGTGGGCCTCTCCTTGCTGCTCCTGCACTGGGAGGTAAGAAAAAAAACCTGATGCTCTTATCTTTCAATTTTTTTGTTGTGTTGTAAGCATTCTAGCAAACATCTGTGCATACTAGTTGACTCTTTCACCACTGCATGTTGCAGCACAGGGCATGTCCTTGGGAATCCTGCTGGGTGCTAGGATAGGCTGTTCTGTGGCAGTGAGCTCCACATGAAAATTACTGGTCAGTTATTTATTTTTCCATCTTTTGTTAAGTATAATCAAAGAAAATATACAGCACTTTGTTAAAAATTCTCCAAAACTCCCTCCAGATATCACCCTGTGAGACCTCAGTTTACAGCGAATATCTTTGTTTAATAAAAAGGGAAATGATCTTTAAAAAAATATTTTAAAAAGAAAATATCTTAATTCGTTTTTTCCTTTTCTTCCCGCTTGGCTATGTATCTTCATTCATTTTCATCTTGTAAACACAATAAAAGGTCCAAGCAATTTTTTTAACGGAAGAGCTTAATAAACACCAGCTGGACCCTAGAGAAGCTTTATTTTGATTTTTAAAAATATTCATTTTGGACATCCCTGCAAATGTCATGGACTACTATAATACTTATATTCTTCCTGCTTAAAAGAAAATGCACTGATCTGAAAAGCAAAACTTCTGTGATTGGTACTCCAATGAGTAGAACCTATATTGTATTTCTGTTGTCTTTGTCGTGGTTGCCATCGTTATATATGTCTTTAGCGGTTAATTGATGGGCAAAGTTCTCTTCCAGATAAGATAATTTTTATGTGGCAATAGTAGTCACAAATTCCATTCTGTTTATTATGGAAGATTTTAATCAAGCTAGAAAACCTCTTGATTCAATCAGTCATGAAGTAGTTCAATACACTGCTGATGTTTCTTGGAAGTGCAGTCAACCTGTTCATCTCCAATGAAAGTGGATTTTTTTCCTGCCTGCTGTATGAATTATGCTTAAGTAGTTAGAAAATATTCCAGCAGTTGCTGAGGCACCTAGAAGGGAAATCTCTAAGGTATTTGAAGCCTTATGTATGAATTGCTTCGAAGAGTAGAGTTCACAGCCAAGGGAGCAACAGATATGTTTATGGCTCATCTTGATACATGGGGGAGGTCAGTAACAAGCTGAGACTGTACATTATTTTCTTCCATTCAGCAATATATGCAATGAAAAACAGCAGTGCAGCGTGGAGGTGAAAAATGCACATGTCACCATAACTGCACTCTTCTGTGGAAAAGTGAGGAAAAGATTCTTAGGTGCTGGAGGAGCAAGAAGATGGGATGAATAATATGATGCTTGCAGGAAGGTATGTGTTACAATGGTAACAAAGTGTTGGTGCTACAGAAAAGTCTTCAAAGGCATCACCCTAAATATGAACTTGAGCAGGAGCTTACAAAGTCTAATGTCCAAAAGGTCTATTGGAATGTGTAGAAAATTAGAAGCTTCTATTAAAGTGTGACCAGTTTGTGATGAAGTTTCCTCTTTATATATACATTGAATGGGAAAATGAGAGGGAAGAAGAACTAGAACCACAAGTTAAATTGATCATAAACTGGACATAACTGTGGCTGAATTAGCAACTATGAAAACAAAACAAATACTAGAAAAAATCTAGACCCAGAAGAGTAGGGGAGAAATATCCTCTGAACCAATTTCAAGACGTAGCTTATTTTCTGAAAAGAGATTCTGTGAGTTAGAGTGTACAAGGAACTGGAGTGACCAAAGCTATTTCTCTCTGTTATGCATCCCTAAACTTTTCTTCCAAATTTACCCTGAATGGAAGCCAAACCTTTGATCTGCTAATCTCTTGCTAGCAACCTTGTCTGAAGGAAGACAGCATGGAGGAGATATTCATATGGGTCCCTCGTGTGTGACAGCCTTCAGAGAAGAACATTTTCTTTTCTTGTGTTCTTTGGGCTCTGCTGGGATCATAAACATATGAATTAGCACAGACTCACAGCTTAGACACTGTCTTGTGCCCATCTTCTGCATTTCCAGGCACTAGATATCAAGCAAGATATGTAAACATAAGCAGTGGAGTGTAGTGGAGAAAAATAAAAGGGAAGGACTGAGGGATGTGAAGCCCCACCTTTTATCCTAGTCTTCTGACAATTTTGTGGCCTACTAAGATGTGCCTACCATTAGAAACTCACAATCCCAAGCCTTCCAATTTTTTTCCACACATTTTTGTAGTGCACTCTTGTCTGTTGAGCTGGGGATACTTTCCTCAATTTCAAATGCTTTTTTTAGCACTTCGCTCACGCTACTCCTCTTTTCCTCTCTGTCCTGATGCTAAGTTTATGTTCTGAAATTTATATGCAGTTGCCAGCCAATTACCTTTACTTGTTATAAACATTTTTCCCACCTACTTTCCTTCATCTCTTGTTATCATTCTTGACTGAGACAGTCTCAGTCTCATGTCTTTTTCATCATATCTGGAGAGAACCTCACAAAGATTGAACACTAGATAAATAGGCATTATTGAGGATGAAATGATGAAGTAAAATAATCCAAAATAATTCTACATTTTAGCGTAAATTGGGGTAATCTCATCTTTCTCAGTTACCTAGAAAAACTTATCCTCTATGGATCTTTGTGGAGAAAAAGAAGAAAAAGAGGTATCAGGTCTGCTTCTTTCAAACACAAATTTCCAGATTCTACTTTTTGATATGTTCACTGCCTCCCTTTTAGCATATTTACCAGCCTAGGTTGTTGTTTGTCTAATAAAAAATCACAGCAGATCTAGGAACCTTTTTTCCCCCACATTTATATGATAAATATTTGCATATGTATTAAAAATGAAATCTCTAAATCACACAAAACATGCAAAAATAATTTTTGATATGTTTATGCTGTCAACCAGCATATTGCTAATAACATCATCACATTGAACAGCATTTCTAAACCTCCAATAAATTCAGCTTATGGAAGAGAAAGTGTACTAAGAGTTTGTTTTTCTCACAGATCATTCAATACAGAACAAAGAAATACACAATGAATAGAATACTTTCTTGAGCAGCTGAAGAATTCTTCTACATATCTAGAAAATTTACTATAGAGATCCAATTTATACAAAGATGGGATTTTTGTAGGTTTTGGTGTTTTTTTAGCATCTTATGTTTTCAGTGTTTCTCTGTATTTTTATTACTGAAGAAGAATTTTATTTAACTTTTGTTTTCAGTTTTTTAAAGTTACCTGTATTACACCAACATCTCTCAAATATTCAGCAAACAACTCTTTTCAACCATGAGCCATCACAGTTATATTGATTAACTAGCAAACTCTATACTCTTTCCATTAGAGATTATATAATTTTTTCTTTTCTTTCTATATACAGGACATGAATAATTTCTGAAAAATACTCCCAGTTCTGCAGCATTCCAAGTTTTAGAAACCCTTATTATGAAAAATATTTTAATCTTACCTTGAGGTCTTCCTCCAAGCACCTCTAATACTAACATTGCTGCATCAGTTTACAGACACTATGGCAACTCGACATAAACTTTTCTGGGGTGATCTGTTCTAAAATAAGTTACCAGCAGAATCAGGCATAGAATTCAAAGGAATCTTATTCTTACTTTTTCCATTTCATATTCCTTGTAAAGAACTGAGTAGAAGACAATTCATGTGTTTATCAACAACAGCATCTTTTGAACAGTTATATAGAATTTTCTCAAACATATCATCTGCCACTCTGCAATACAACTATGCTAGTCTCTTGGCTGACATCTTAAAAGATATGCACAAATAAATTCAGTAGAAGCATCGCAGGTTTATTGTTCCTAATTTTAGGGCAAGTTTAAGGAAAAAAAATGCTATTAGTTTTACTTCAAAAAGGGCCACTCAGAGAGACTGAAAGTTGCTCTTTTTTTTTCCTGTATTTTTTTGTTTATTGTTGATCAGGAAGAAATGCAGGGGGAGAAAAGGCACAGAGCATAAATAAGGTTAAGTTCTCTTCAAATTCTCTGACAGGAATTTTCTGCCATTCATCAGCTTTTCTAAAAGGCCTTCTTTAAAGTGCAAACTCAATCACTCATACCCAATGTTTCAAGTCCCCAATCTCTCCACAGCCACACAGTTGCTGAACTGTCACGGTGTACAACAAACCAAGCCAGCATTTCAGACCCTTGAAGCTCACTGGTCTCTCTATTTACCAGTGTTTGTGAAACGTTCAATTTAATAACAGTGCCCATCATGTGCTATTATGGCGTCCGATACCCCAGGAAAATGCAAATCCATGCGTCCCACATAGTGGGGAGAAGTGACTATGAAAGACAGGGCTACTGAGAAATGCAACATAATTGGATACCCTTTAAAAGACTAAACTCCTTATAACATTACTTAGGCAGTAATTTTTATTCAAATAATGTCAGTAACATTATTTAAAATCCTTTTAGATAAGAACACCAACCCCCGCACTCATCTCTTCATCAACTGACACCTGTCAAGAAAAAACTGTGGGGGGAAGGACTGCTCTTTAAAAGGAATTTGAATAATGTTAATACTTTGCTCAAAAATATTTGGCAGACACTTTTCTTCCTAGCAGCTCTCTCTTTGACCTACATGTGCTTATGCAATACTCTTGAAGAAGAACATGGAAAAATATCTAATACTTAAGTTGCAGTTTAAAATTTCTTTTTTATTTTTCAAGGAAGAGAACTAGTGGTAAAGTAATGTTAAATTATTTTAGTTTTCCTGAAAAATAAATCTGTATCAATAATAAAGTATGTTATAGATTGCAAAAATACTGCATTTAGAATTATGGATTTGGTTAGATTGGGAAAGATTTTTAAGATCATTGGGGACAAACCTTAATCCAGTACTGCCAAATCCACCACTAAACCATATCCATGCCACACATTCATGTCTTTTAAATCTTTGGGTATATTTTGGGGGTTTCAGCTCAATGGGAATATGCAGGCAGATGTTACATGACCTTCTAGACACTGTCCTGACGTGCTACCTGTGTTGCATGAGTTACAATACAAGACCTCTGTTGGTCTCTGCTTGTTTGGCAACAGCCACGCCACATTCAGCTCCTGGCTTTGTCCACAGTAGAAGCTGCCAACAGAGCAGAAATGTGCCAGGTGTATGAGTATGTGATGTAGAAAAGAAGGGTTTGCATTTGTACTTCCTTCCTTTCTCATTGCCCTCTTTTATGAAAATGAATGTATGAGTAGCCATTTCCTATTCCATCAAACTCTGCCAGTACACTGAAGTATCAAAACTGTAGTGACTCATGCAGTCTGGGAAAGATAAAGTGAACATCTACTACTTTGACTTTATCACTGCTCTGTAATTCAATTGCCTATGTTTTTTTTCCATTCTCTTTGGTTTTGACCTTCCTGATCTCATGGAAATATAAGCTTACATTGTCCAAGTGCAGGTATCTGAAGTTCTTTCAGTCAGAACAGATAAGGAAGCTGCTATTCAGTACTTCTGAGTGACTAGAATGGTTTAGTTTTATGTTCCAGTGATTACAATTCTTGGTGGTGAATTAAGACTTTTGGGCTTGCATCTGTATAAGCACTTAGAATAATGTAGTCTCTGTCCCTTTGTAGAGAAAATAAAAAAACATTAAAAGGAAATGTTTGATAAATATTTCAATTTTGGGTCTCAACACAGAGGAATTTCATCATACAAAGAAGCTCCACCCACACAAGACCTACATAGGACTATCTCCTCAACTATTTTGCTTTAGGATTCCCACAAAATCAAAGGAGAAAACAGGGTCTATCTAGAGGGAGGCTGCTCTTAAGGTGCCTTATATTCCTAAGGTTGTTCAAGTGAGCAGCCCTGTTTATCTAGAGCAATTGGAAGCAGAATCTAAAGAAATCACTATAGATACAAATATCTGCTCTACAGGCATTTGAAAGTTAGGTAAGATAAACTTCTCTGGTTGGACATCAACAACTTCCTGATAACTCTCCAAGGATATGTATTTACAACATGGAAAATGTGCATAATTCAAGAACAATCATACTGCCAATGAATCTATTACATTGTACTCTAAAGCAGACATAGATCCGTGCATGAACAGGTAGCTCAGAACACTGCAAATCTTTCCATGGTTTTTGATTATGAAAGAGGCATGGATATTTAAAACAAGAACAGATAGCACAGTAAGAAAATTGTAAGTGCTTTGTATCACTTCTCTTAAAGACATAAAATTGATATTGTCATCATTAATAGAAGCAAAACCCAAGGAAAAAGACTGGAAACCACTGAAGTAGGACAACCTTTTTACAGTGAAATCAATTAAATACATGCTGCTCTCTTAAAATGCACCACTTCATTTTAAGGAGCTTAAGGTATGAATAACAAGGCCATAAAATGTTAATAACTATAATAACTGTAGCTTCTACGATATTTTTTAACTGTGCGGAACTGTAATGTGACAAGTAACAATAAAAAGAACTTGTAGACATTACTTGGGTTAGGAAAGGTTGAGAGATTTTACTGAGAAAGCTCTGCCCTTCCACCTCCTTGACCTTGAATGAATAAAGGTCCAGAAAAGCGGAGTGACCAGGTAGTTTTTTCAAGCCACACCTTAGGAATAGCCATCATATTTATTTTGTTACCACTGTTTATATTGCTGTAATGCCCAGAGGCCTCGTCATGAACTGTTGTGCTAAGCACTGAAAAATACAGATTAAAATGACAGTCTCTGTCTCTCAGAGCTTGTATGTAAAGTGTAAGGCAAGAGAAAACAGCCTCATGCAAAAAGACAGGACAACAAAAAGAAAGATTTTTCTCTCTTGGTCAGTCTGATAAGCAATGGCCAATTTCTTGAGGGTTTTTTTCTTTTTCAGCAGGCTCAATGGTTAAGGATTTGCAAGAAAGTAGAGCTTTGTGGAAGATTTTGGAAGGGTCCTGTCAGAAAAAGAGGCTGTCTAGTAGGGGTTCCAAAAATGTCTTTTACATGTCTGGAAGCAGTCTGAAGGAGATAGGACATGAGCTGTAGATCTGGGCTGATCCAGAATGAGAAAGGTCCTTTGGAGGATATATGGAAAGAACAGAGACAAGGGAATTTGGACCCATCAGAATCAATGAAGGGTAAAAAATTTTCAGATATGTGCAGATGGATAGCAAGCCAAGAACAGGATGTGGTGTTCAAGCCAGTTTCTGAAAGCTTGAAAAATGTTCAACATTCCTTCTCTGCTCTGCTGCTTGTGAGCACCCATCAAATAGGAAGTGGAGGCATCTTTGGAATTATTCATCATTGCTTCAGTCAAAGTCATAGAAAAATATAGAAAATATGAGACTCATTCTGCCTTTGAGGATCACCTATCCAACACAAGAGAAGCACCTGGAAAGTTCACTCTGGATGGGTAGTTTCACTCAGATTTATTTGCAAGATTTCAGGAGCTGCTGAAATTGATAGCCCAATTAAGATGAGGAGCTGGACCTCCATGTCCCCACATCCAACCAGGAGCAACTCTAGGCATGTGCCCCCAGTAGGCACATACCTGGTCACGTGAAACAGCACATTCTGGCAAATTCAGTGTTTACATGAACACAAACACCAATGGCCTCATTCTGTTCTCTGGCAGATGGAAATCCCATTAGCTGGAAAAAAATCTTTATGTATAGATATATACAATGTGGACCCATTCAGTGAGGGAACTCAGTCTGCCCAGTAGCTGACACTGGATCACCAGTTTCCCACTTGCCCCCTCTAGAGACACATACACACACACTGTTAACTCAGCCAGCTCCCAAACACTACAGTCTCTTCAGCATTTGGCCTGTACCCCCAATCCCACCAGTAGCCATGTCATGGAATGATAGAATTATGGAGTCATAGAATGGCTTGAGTTGGAAGGAACATTCATCTTGTTCCAACCCCCATGCCAAGGGATACCTTCCACTTGACCAAGTTGCTCAAAGGCCCACCCAAGCCAGCCTTGAACACTTGCAGGGATGGGGCACACACAGCATCTCTGGACAAACTGTGCCAGGTCCCATCACACTCAGCTGTCATATCCCCAGTTACACATACATCCCACCAGCTTATGACCACTCCACCCAACTTACCTGACTTTATATTTACTGTGTTGACATATATGCACTTGCACTTGCTCCAGTTGCTGGTACCAAAACCACAATGTTCTGAAATCAACAGATATTTCTGATGACCCTATACCTTGTTCTGCTTAGGGCTGCTGCAATGCAGTACTTGCAGAAACCTTTGCAGAGGCAGTCCTGGAAAAGCAATCCATTGGTGCGTTCATTCTTCTTAGCAATGAGAAAACTAAATTACCTATTATGACAAAATTTCTTTTTTTGCCTGAGAAGCTATGGCACAGGAGAAGGAAGCTGGTATTTGCTGCTTATCCTCAGAAGCACTGAAGACTGCTTCTCCTATTAGCAAAAAGAAAAAGCACAGAAGGATCAGTGCACAATGCAATCATCTTCCATTCAGAGAACACAAGATAAGGAGTCAAAATACTTGCACTACCACCTTTTTGAAATGCTGAATTGTTGTCAGTCTGCAAGGCACAACTTCCCAGAGGAAGAGGGCAATGGTGCCCTGCCTTCCTTTGGGACAAGTCTCCTGGGAAGCAAAGGGGAATGAAAATTATAATTATACTTTCTCAGGTGCAACAGTAAGCAATGCTGTTTCCACTGTCATCTCCTGTTGGGCAAAGAAGTAGTCACAGGAAAAAGGACAGATCAGTAGAGCCAGGGGTCTTCCATAACTTATACTCAGTTCATAGAATCATGGAATGTAAAATGGTTTGTGCTGGAAGAGACTTTTAAGATCATCTAGTTCCAGCCCCCATGCTATGGACAGGGACACCTTCCACTAGACCAGGTTGCTCAAAGCCCCATCCAGCCTGGCCTTGAACATTTCCAGGGATGGGGCATCCACAGCTTTTCTGGGCAACCTGTGCCAGAGCTTCACCATCCTCACCCTAAACTTAGTGTAGGACAGACCCTGTGCCAGTTCCTCTAAATGACCTTTAGAATTATGGGATCATTAAGTTTGGAAAAGTCCTCCAAGATCTTTGAGTCCAACCTTTGTCCAAACACTACCATGTCAACTGAATCACAGAACCAAGTGCCACATCCTGTCATTTCTTGAACACTAACACTTTACAGGCTTTGCAACTTAGAGCATGGGCAGAGGTGGCCCATGGCCATGCTACCTCACCACATGGCTTAGCCAGTATTTTCTGAAATGTGCCAAGCACTGGGATAGTATTTTTGTGCAGAGCACAGGCATAAAAAACTCATATCTTCACTGTTTTTGTCCATGTATCTTTTTAATATTTTTAATCTGTCACAAATGACTGCATGCTAAATATCAAGGCAGATAGATTAGTTGCATGCCAACCCAAAGAGAAGTAATCACCTCTTTCTGTAAGAATTTGTTTGCATGGGAGATTGCAGGAAATTAATTCCAAATTATTTTTAATGGTTTAACGAAGCAATGTAAATACATATTATTAGGAAATCAATGTGCATATGAATTAGCTTACTTAAACCACTTTACATTCATATAGGTATGTAATTTGGATAAGTTTTCATGATTTTTGCTGTAGACATGAGGCCCAAGCATTTGAGAAGTGACAGATCTCTTTGGACCCATCAAAAGCCATGCTCCAAAATATTAAGAATAGATGTAGTCAGAGATATTTCCATTGAAAATTCCAGTCTGTATGTGAAGAGAAAAATTCCAGAAAGCTGTTTTGGGATGAAAAATCTAAATACAGAAAAATTCCAGTTCTCAGCAAAAATTTTGTAGTTTGAGCCTGTAACCCCTTAAAATAAAGTGGGGGTTTTTTGTTTGCTTGTTTGTTTTTTAATATATATAGCAAGAGACTTTCAATTGAAAAGAAATTATGGTCATTTTTAAGCCTTTTTAAGCCACATAAATTATCAGTCAGAATAAAATTCTTTAGAAGACAAAACTCAATCTTTTTACAGTTATTCTACCATCTCTAGCATTCCTGGAACCACTTAAGTCAATGGCTCTGACCATTTAGAGGATATTTCAGCACAAATTCTAAGATATATACCTAGATATGCTGCAGTATTCAAGCAGCGCTGCCTCCAGGCTTCTGCTTTTTCTTTTCTTTCTGATGTGTTTACTGCAGAACCAAGTGAAAAGGACACATCTCCCTCCACTGTGCTAAAATACCCATCAGGCAAAGGAAAGCTCACAGGATACACACCCACATCTTCCCACTTTGAATCCAGAACTTTACTCGTAGGAAAGTGAAGTTTCATAAAGTCAGCAAATTATTTACCAAATGTCAGCTGAGAGCAGTAGGAGGGCCAGTCTTCACCTCTGAAAACACCAGGGGTAATAAAATAGAGGGGAATAAATGAGCACGCTAATGTGACAATAAATTATGATGAAAAGGAAATAAGAGAAGACCTGTTACTCTTTATCACCATAGCATATTAAGGAACAGGGCCATCAAATTAAGGTATTGTAGAGAGGAATTCACATTTGAGACTGACACTCGGAGTGCAGGGGTATGCACCTGCCTGGTGACACTGGGCTCATTTCACAGATCTTGGACTCCAAGAGTGCAATTGAACTCATCACACACATCCAAAAAATGTCAGATGAATCACAGAAGGAAATATCTCTCTCCAGTGAGAAAAAAAATTATCTTCAGTGACCAGCTAAGGTGGCAGACACACCACTGACAGATACAGATGACAGCAGTCTCAGTCTTTCATCTTCAAACACCCAAAACAAATTGGTAACTAGAACTGAAGTATAACTTTATATTTTTTTCTCAGTGGTTTCTATCTTCCAATAGATGTGAACACCCTGCAATTGTAATGTGTAAAACATCTCATTAACCTCCAAGGGTACTGATTTCTTATTCAGCAGTAATTAGGTGAGTTTATACTGTGGAAAAGTTACAGATGGACATTTAGCAGTTCTGCAATGGGAACAAAAATTTGAACAAGAAAAGTAGTAATTAGATGAGTTTATACTGTGGAAAACTTACAGATAGACATTTAGTAATTCTGCAGTGGGAACAAAAATTTGAACAAGAAAATGTCTCCAATTTCTAATCAGGATGGATTTAGGACATATATAGGTCTCATGCTTCAGGGCCACCTATTCAAACTGCTTAGTACAGGCTAAGTACAGACTAAAATGAAATCATTTGCCACTATGATTTAGTTCTTAATGGCTCTGTGTCAAAACTACATCCACACTGCTGATGACTTTGCTTGCAAACCCACACATGTCACTGTTCTGTCCATAAATTAATATATGATGCAATAGCTTGTGGTTGCACCTTGCACTATTGGCTACATAGCCCATGTGAAGTACAGACATAAGTCTCTAAAAATAGTACATGTTAAATCTATAGATTATATCTGCAGATTATTCTTACAAAGGATCATATTTTGCACCTGGGAAAAGTGGAAAAATCCCATATCTGACATAACAAGCATGCCTAATGTCATAAGGGTATATAGTAACAGGACAAGGGGAAATGACTTCAAACTGAAAGAAGGCAGATTTAGATTAGATACTAGGAGGAAATCCTTCACTGTGAGAGTGGTGAGGCACTGGAACAGGTTGTCCAGAGAAGATGTGGCTGTCACATCCCTGGAAATATTCAAGGCCATGCTGGATAGGACTCTGAGGAACCAGATCTAGTGGAAGATGTCCATGTCCATGGCAAGATAATTGGAACTAGATGATTCTGAAGGTCACTTCCAACCCAAACCATTCTATAATTCTATAAATGGAATTTCTGTACATATACAGGTCAACTGTACCTATGCTGCAATTCTGCTGTAATATTGATTATTTGGCCATTCTGTGTATTAAAAAAAGTGAAAAGTTGCTGTTCTTTGTTGGCCCATTACCAAAATATAATTAATCGATTTGCAAAATGAAGATGAGTTTTCTGTAAGAAACATTTAATTTTACTTGGATTTATATATTCACAGAGGAAAATTTCATAAAAATCCTCTTTTATAACAAGGGCAAAATCTTTAATGCAACTACCAGCAATCTATCTATTAATGCCTTCTCGTTGTGCCTCTTGTCCTCAGATGGTGTGGGTGTCTTAATATTTACCAAGCAAACTGCACAGTTGCCACCAATTTCAGAGAAGTTCTAATCAGGTATTTAATCAATTTTCAAAGATTTGGGTTTTAATGTCAATGAAGCCTTGCTGTCTCCCTACTTTATTCTCTATTATGTTTCTAAAAAAAAAATAAAAATATTTGCTTTGGTGGATATTTTTTCTGGATTTACTGGGATGTATTCCCAGGGGACATTGAAAGGATGGAGAGAAGAGAGAGTGACCTGTGGATGCAGAATACCCCACAACAAAAGTGACCAAAATGAATCCATTTATTTGAAAGAAAAGAAAGACAGAAACTTTTTCTGAAATGAAGAAATTCAAGAATAAATGAAGTGCTCCAACACTCTTTCAAAGAGTCTTCACTCTAAGAAGAAATGCCTGATTTAACTTCTAAAATCCAATCTTTTTTTTTTTTTTTTTTTGAGCAAACTTTGGTGAAACATAAATATTAAATTCACAGAATTTCACTGTTGGTATTGCCTGTAGCATTTTGTTTGGTACTGCTGCTGCTCTTGATGCCCTTCAGAGGAAAAATTAAATCATAAATATACTGACTCACCTACTGGCAGAGTGTCCCCTTCCATAAAGAATATATTTCAGTCTTTACTTTCCATGTGTCATTATTGACAATAAAAGGAAAAATAATTTTTTTTTTTTTTTTTTGTTATCAAGTACATTCCAAATAATTGTGTTAAGTTACTTCTTGTGCTAAAGAGAGTTCTGCAGCTGGTCAAAAGTGATGCAGCATTTGAGACATGCCTGATAAATCATTTTGCATCTTTCTCACCCATGTCCCACAGGATAGCCTTCTGTTTCTTAAACTAAGTTGTCTACTTTTATAGAAGCTTCCCTGGGATTTCCCATTTGGTTTTGAGTTACTGTTCTTGGCCATATCTACCCACTCCATGGGAATGTTTTGGATAACCTGGCATGTCTAAAGCACCACTTCAGTATTTAGACAATCAAATTCTTTCCTCTCTTTCCACTCCAGCACTGTAACAGTATCCTTATCAACAAGAAAATTTATGAACTGAATGATGAGAAGCATAAATTACCACAGGGTAGGGAGAAGAAACTCTAAGACGTGGTAATCTCAATATTTATATACAAGCCATGAAGGCTGGGCAGCTACAGCCCCTCTGTCGACCTCCAAGCTGTTTCAGACCATGGACCACACCCCATGAATATGAAAAGAAATTATGTATTTTATTGTTATACAGTTCCTTCACATGACATTAAACTGTGTGTTGGTGGTGGTGTCTTTTCTTTTGAGGAAAGGCTTGAAATTTAAAAAAAAAGAAAATATGATAAGGATTTTGTACACCCTTATAAGCAACTTGCAGTCCTACTTCACGTCATATAAAATTCACTCTTACTTTTGCTCTTGTCTTATGGCTGATTGTTCATATACACAGATTCTGAGATTTTTCATGCATTTATTATTATGCTGTGTCCACAGAAATGTGGGCTTTCAGAGCATCTTCAGTAATTCCTTTAAGAGAAAGGATCAAATCAAGGAATTCTGTCCTTATAAGTGTTATAGTTTCTGCAATATTGCAAAAGTATTATCACATGCTTTGGACATCAGATAAAGATGAGGAAGATAAAGTTGTTCTTCTCCCCACACATGCTGTATTTGGATCATATTTGTCCCAAACAACATAGAGATGACCATAAAAGGGCATTAGGTGACATTTCGTGGCCTGTGATGGATAGAAAATCTACCACAATAACAACTAATTTAGCAATTTCTTCTGGCTGGGGCATATTCAAAGCAGTGAATGATTTAAATATGTTCATATACACACACACACACACACACACATATATATGTATATGTTTTCGGTGGGTTTTTTTGTTGATTTTTTTTAAATTTAATGGGAAAGGGTGAAAATCTTTTAGAATTATCTTAGTCATATTCAAGTTTGGACAAACAACCAAACTGTCTATTCTGATAGGCTTTGCTCCTGTGGTAAGAGATTTCTTGGTGTAGGAGAGTCAGTACTGCCAAATACTTTAGTCCAGAAAATTAAAATTTCAAAATTTTCCTTTTGTTCCAGTACACGAGACAATATAGGACACAGTAAGAAAGATTTCTAATCCTTATTTGAATTTATGTGCATGTGGTCTTGTAAACTATTTGCAGTTAATACTTCCACAGCACTTTCTTTTTTAATGAATGCCTTCTAAAATAAAGCATTGGGATTTATATATACAGCTTCTCTACAAATCACTGGCCTATTCTAAGGATGGAGGTGGAGTATACAACTGGAGAAGTCCTTCCTGCTTTACAAACTGAGATAAAATACTTAGGGGTGGTCATACTTCTGGGAACTTTCCCCAACAAAAATTTTTCAAAATGTATTAACACACAGAGAAAAAAACATGAAAATTACCAATAAAATAAAATTCAGAGGCCAAAACTCTTCCTATTCAATTGTAATCAAATGGGTAGACCAAATACAAGGAAAGAAAATCTATATTCATATTAGTTAATCATGGAGAGTAGGGCAGGATTTGGTTAGCTGCATATAGGCCTTGGGTGACACATCAGCTGTGCAGCACATCCTAGCTGGACTCCAGCCCCTCCTCTGTGGGGGTCAGGGTTCCTTGGGTCTTGTCCTTCATGTGGAGAGCATCCATATGATGGATGGGAGGCATCCTTTGCCCAGAACCCTGGTGGGAATTCCCCGCAGCCCAAGAAGTGCTGCAGAGGATCCTGGGGTCGGTGTTCAGTGTCTGTTATGTCGTTCCACTGAATGTGGTTGAGAAGCTGGAGATAAGGATTCTGCATCCCAAAGTGGCGTGAAGTTATTTCTTCTAGAAAAGCAACAGAGCTGGATGGGGCAAATCAGGATAGAAATGGGCTTCTGCATGCACTGGGAGCCACTGGGGCAAACATAGAACTAGGAGCAGAATGAGGAAGAGGACAAGAAAGGTCTTAACCCAGAGCTTGTAGAGGGAAGGTGGGAAGAAAGGGGCTTCCCTAAGGAACAGATCAGCAGAGAGGGGTTTTGTTACAAATTATTTTGCATTTTACTAAACAGGTTCTGTGTCTTCTCTGTTTACAAGGTTTGATGATCACCTTGATATTCTTATTAAAGTGAGGTCTAGATTTGTCTAGCCCTTTTGGTGTTTTTGGGGCCCTCTGTTTAAGAAGGAGGTGTTGACAGACTCAGCTTTAAATCCTGGCTGACTCTGGGACTCATCAAAGACACTTTCCAGACCCAAAGAGAAAATTACCCCCTGAAGCAGGAGGTATAAAGCCACTATAAATATCTCCACTTGCCTCACACCTTTCCTTCTCCCAGCCTCCCCTTGCTTTGCTTGTCAGCTCTTGCTCTCCTTTACCTTCCCAGAGCTGCTTCTTCTGTGCCCCAAGAAATCAGGTTTTCCTGGGAATGAAAATATAAGCACTAAAGTTCCTATCATATTTATTCTATAGCCTCCCTCATAGACTCACCCTGCTCTGAGATAAGATGAATGATTACATAAAGAGAGGAGTTGTTTCAAGTGAGTCTCTCGGGAGCCACGGACATTCCTGAACCAATCTGGGGTGGTTGCTATAGAGAATCATTAACCCGTCATTACAGAATAAATAACATGAGAGTCAGGAGAAGGTCATACCAATCCTGTCTCTTTTTGTAAACTATCTTTAAAGTGTCTGGTCAATGTCACGTCTCACCTGCTCACCTACACAGCCGTTTGCATTTCTGTTCCATCTGCTTGTCCTGCAGTGCAGTAAATCTGCAGAGCAATGCCATCCCTATCATGCAGCTGCAGCATTGCCCTGCACCCTCAGACAACTATTCTGCCTGCCCAGACAACTATTCTTTGTAAGAAAAATCTTCATTATTTCTAATGAAGGAGTTTAAATTTAAAGAACAATTATATTATCTTTGCTATTTAAATTCTTTATTACCTCATTTTTAATACAAACAAAAGCATACTGACTACTGAGCTAAGACAACTCCAAGAGGATATTTAGACACAGAAAAACCACATTTGCAGTAGAAAATAACTTTTCTTCCATTTTTGATCATTGCATATTCCCTTAAGATTTTCCAAGCTATTGTCCTGTTTGTGTTACAGCATTTTATAGCTAATATTACTGTCAAAGTTGCAATGTGCTTGCATTTAAAATTATCTCTCCTGGCAGATGCACCTGAAACAGATGCAAAATGTTCCTCAAAAGGACTAAATAACTAGGTCTTTTCCCTTTATTTACACAGGGGAAATGGCTTTCATCAGCCTTTTCTGGCAAAAAGCTCATTTTTTCCTTTTCTTTCAAAGGTCATATTTGTATGAAACTAAAGCAGTCCCTTAGGACAGAAAGGATCAGAAGTTCCTGCCTGTCTAAACTTGGTCATTCATTGAACAGAAATATCAGTCCATGAAGCCGGTGTAGTTTGGAAACCTGATCTGTTTTAACAACAGAAGGCTGTATTTAATTACAACTGGACCAAGGTTAGCAGTTGGGCTGGGGAGTAAAATTTCATTGCTATTTATAAAAAAACCCAAAACATGATGTGCAGTGTATTGTGCATCTGCCTAATGTTAAATAATCTGTGCTCCATAGAAGTTTCCATCCTTGTTGCCCAGCAGACAATGGTGGATAAACAGGTGGTACAGGGAATGGGTTTTCTGAGGTTAGAGAGAGATTTGGGAGTGGAGAGTGATAATTTGTGAGGTATTTAGACTATTCACAAGACTCAAAGTTTGAGGGAATTGGACTCAATGTTCTTGGAGGTCTTTTCCAACATATATGGTTCTAGAATTCTATTCTGTGAATAAGCATAGTCAAAAACCTGAAGAGAAAACCTTTAAAAATTACAAAGACTGATGTTTACTACAATTCTAGTTTCTTTGTCTCCCAATTGTCATTCTATTTCAGAAATTAATAATTTCAAAATAGTGATGGCATTTGAAATGGAGGGAAAATGCTAAAATGGACAGTACAACTTTCAGTATCAAAAGTTTTTTATTGGCCGGGATGGTATTTTCAAAGGAAATGTACATTACTTGGTAAGAAAGTGTGCATTTTGGTGTGGCCCAAAAAGAATACATAGTGAGTTTACATATATGCATATAAATTTTATGAATGTGTAATATTTATTCATTTATTATTTATATCTGGGTATCAATATTAATAGTCTCTCATCTCTAGGCTGCAAGTTAACACAAATGTCATGAGCACATGAGATGGGGGAGGGAGTTTGGAATCCAGTTCAAATGTGCCAGCTTTGGAAAGGCATGAGCTCCAGTCAGAGCAATGCCTGCTTCTAACCTCTGGATGTACACATATCTACAGAGCCAACTTGTTGAATCCATCAAATAATGCTTCCATTTATCCCTTTGATGAGGAATTGTCACTAAAATAGAGACTTAGACTAAATAGTTATGTACAGCTGGTAACTAATGCATGGTTGTGTGTAGCAGCCTGAACAAGATTTAATGGATCTTTATTGCTTTTCATAGAGCTCTATTGTTTTCAGGTCTATTGTCCTATAATATCTACTAGGATTATTTCAAATACTTTTGACACTTTCTGTTAAAAGAGAAACACATCTGCTAGTCCTGGAGACCTGAGGGTTTCTCCTTTCCTGGACTGCTGGGTGTAAGGCTGCTGCTTTTTCCATTTTGGGGTCCATCCATGAGCGGGGCTGAATGTGCAATCCAGTGCACACACTGTGTGTGAACAGAGCAGCACAAACAGGGAGCCACACCTTTAACAACACTGCAGAAACTGAAGCAGTGTCATGTCACATGGCCTTCAGTAGTTGTGATGGCCTTGTCCTGTGCTTTCCTCTCCAGCTGGTCAGGTTTCAAGTTTATTCCTACTTCATATTCCACTGCTTTTCTGTTTTGGCATGTTGGTTCTTTCATCGCTTTTGTCTCTTCCCAAATAAACAATCTGCACCCAATTGTTTCTCTCTATTGGCCCCAGTTTTGTCAAATCTGAACTCAAATATTGTATTTCTGCTACAGTTGCTCATGTAATCTCAGCCCTAACCAGTCTTACTGCTGCTGCTCTGTGTGCACTGTGTGTAGCCCCGGCAAGACTCTACTCCCCAAAAGCTCCTAAGCACCCTTCCCTATGTATTTGTGGGTTTTGGCTGTGTCTGACCAGACTCTTCCTTAAACACCCATGGAATCCATCCATCCCTGCAAGCTTTGGCAGGAGTCTCACAGAGTAATTTGTTGCATCCCATGGTTGCTTGTGTCACATCCAGTGGCTTTTTTCTTGCTCAACATAGAGCAGAGCTTAATCACCTGGCTTACCTTAACAACTTCTTGTCCCTAAGTTTTTATCACCCACTTTTAAGGTTAGATCCAAAACTAACAACCTCAATAGATACCTTCAATGAGCCTTGGATGAAATCTTTAATGCTACTGCCTAACTTTAAAAGATAATTGGGAACCTTTAATACTAAAAGAGTGAACAATTTTTTGCCACCATCTGGGGACAAATAATTTTCTCTGATCAGTAGAAGTAACCTCCCACATGAAGCAACTCTAGTAATTGGGAATCAGATACCAGGTCCATCTGCTTAATGTGTTGATTCTTTGGTTTGACCATCTGGCACTCAGGTAGAGGTGGATTAAAAGCATGATCTTTACAATAAAATTGATTCCCTTTGGACTGAATTGCCCAGGTAACTGTAGTATCATTATTTTCCCACTGCCTGTGTTTTGACTTTCAGACTAGAAATTTAAATTTAAAGCTCTTTAAGTTAGATTTGTAGGTTTTTTTGGTTTTTTTTTTTTTGCACTTGTGTTTAATTTCTAACCAGAAAACAGCAGGAAATGTTTCTTTCTGACATTCTTCACCTCTTAAAATCAATACAAGACTGCAATGGATGATATCAAGATATCAGGAGCTCTCCATAAATCAGAACTAATGGAATTAACATTTCATATTCTCTGGGCTGATTCCTTTTTAGTTGACATTACTGTAAGGTTTCTACATATTTAACTCATTAATTCAGTCATAAGGATACTACCTAATTAAGTGCACAGAGTAGTCCCAGAGAGTCTTTAGAGAAAAGTTTGTGTTCAGGAGTCCCATTTTATAAACTGCTATTCATTAAAAAAATAGAAATTACTTCTTTTTTGAGTAAGGACAGTATTTCCAGCATCAAGATTTGGCTGAGATCAGAATCTATTTCTGGTGTACAGAGGAAAAATTGGAAAAGACAATGCATTGGGCGAACACTGATGTATTGATTTAATTTTTTAATCTCTTGACATTACTGACATTACACAGTCCTACACTTTCTAAGTGCAGTCGCCTTTCCCCTTTTGCCCTCTAAAATTGGTAATGTATTTTGTAATATATTAACAAGGAAGAGAAGAACCACATCATTAAAAGCAAAGTTATTTTTTCCTCTGTTGTGAAATGTTATGCTCTGACATTTCTGACAATTTCCTCTTTAAATAAAGTTGCAAATGCATTTCTTTGCTTGTATAAGTATCAAGTTCCATGTATTTGTAATGACTGGAATCTTGCCATAAAAATAAAAGCCTATAAAACAATTAGGAAATACACAAGCTAATAATAAATATTAGATTTTTTAATGGACTTTAATTAAATTATTCTTATCTGATTATATATGTTCAAAGTAACTTTTTAGGAGTCAGCTTTTTCCTAGATATGGCTATCCATGAAAAAAATTTAAAAAAAAGGCATCATCTTCTGTTTATTATCAAGGACTAAATACTGAAAAGGACAAATTTTCTCTTCCTGAAGAAAAATATTAACATGCTCAAAAATAAAAAGCCTTAAAAAGCAATTAAGAGTCCTTTACAGACTTTTGGTGAAACATAAGCTTAATCAAACAGTGAAAAAGGTGTGGAAGGTACTGGAGTCCTGATATTTACTACTGAAATGTGGATATCTTGGTTACAGAGAAGAGGTTATGATGAATCCAAGATAATACAGATGGGAAGAGATCAAATTTGAGATTGAGAGCTGTACAGCTTGTCCAGACTGTGATAAATCAATCTCAGTTAGCTTGTGTTTCTAAGTCTAGACAAAGCCTCTGTAGCAGGCAGTAGGGGGTGAAAGAAATGCTCAGCTAGATGACCCCATGTAGGAATGCCAGCTTTTGTACAGAATGCAGCAATAGGGACTGGTTGAAAAACAGAGAAAGAAAATGCAGGAAAATTAACAGCAAGTGCCTTGTGGGAAGTCCAAATATTAATTAATTCTCCAGTGTAAATATTGCACATTTGTGATTGTCTAAATTAGCCTGGACTCAACCAGGAGAAGTGCTGTTTATGTCCTACCTTACATCACATACTACAGCACCAGCTTTACCAATGAATTATAGCAGACAGTGGAAAACTAGAGAGTTCCATCTGAACTCTACAGAAAATCTAGAATCTGAATTGATAATGAAAAATGTTTAAGAAATAAATTCAACCCAGTTTTTACCCACTCAGACCCAGCCTACACATAGATTTTGCAGGGGAGGCACAGCTGAGAGGATGTGTTTGAATGCAGATCGCTAGGCACGGGTGCTCACAAGCCTCACATGCTTCAGCAGAACTGGGGCACTGTCTGCTCCTTCCTACTCTTACATGCTGTACTTTGGAGAGCCTGATCCCAGCTGTCCATGGCCCTTAAGACTTCCACAGAGATCAAGGAACTCCGATTAATTTAAGCTTCTTTTCGTAGGAGGCAAGTGTGTGGTTTCACAAAGAATCCTGAAAAAAGGTTCACTTGATAGTAAATAACTCTCCCCCAGCCTTCAAAAGCCTTTCTAAGCAGAAAGGAAATAATAATGACAACCATATAGATGTCATAATAAGCAGGTTTATATGCTTTTCTCTGACTTGGTTTCTTTTCTCTCCTGTGTGTTCGTGTGAAAATGGCCAGTATGGCCAGCCAAAGCATTCCCATGCATTAAAGTCTTCATCTGTGAACAACCAGAATTTCTGGGTTTTTTAGAGGCAAGTTATCCAACTCATTGGGCTCTTAAACACTCACCAAAAAAAACCCCTATAAAATGAAAGAACCTTTCCGTGTACATGATGGAGTAATGAGTGTCAAGACTTATCAGTGCGACTTTACAGAGAATTGTGTAACTCAGAATTTCACTATTCCCAAGGATTCCTTTGCCCCAAATTTGAGCCACCAAAAAACCTTGTGTTGTACCAAGCCATTCCTTCATACAACTTCAGCTCTCAAGAGGTATGATGACTTAGTTCTCCAGATCCTGTAAATCCACCCTGGCTCATTTAATTCAGTGGAACATCTGAAAAACACCTGAAACCAACACTTAAAACCTGAGTGTACACTTTTAAATGCATACCAAAAAACTCTCTGCATATTAATTCAGTTCCCCAAAGCCTCACTTCTAGACCAGTGTTCCTAAACAGAATTCATTTCTTGCCAAATATTTCACAGATCAACACAGATAAACTGTTCTGGTTCACAGTTTAAGATGAATTATTATTACCATGTTTTAACTTTTAATCGAGTATGTGTGTACTATGAAACTTGCACATCTTCTCATTCCAATAGAGAAAAAGAAGGAAAATGTTAAGCACATAAATGATTTTTTTTTTAAAGCAGACCTCTTCCCCTTCCAATAAAATAACATTGTAATTTTAACAAAGGAAAGATTATAATTTTAATGTAACTCCTACAGGAAACTACTTTTTTAAAAGTAACAAAACAACCCAACTCTTCTTAATAATCTTAATAATCCTATTCATGTTCCTAGATGAAAAATAAAGGCTGCTAATTTTTATCACTATGTTCATTTTGTAATCAAAATTCTCACAGAGATGCTGCCATGTTTGTGAAATGTGGGCCTCATTGTATTAAGATAAAGGAGATTCCTATTCATGCCACAGATTGCTTGTCTTTTGAGATATATTTTGAAGTCCATTTAGTCCATTTCCATAGCATGAAAAGAATGGAGAATTGTAATTAAGTGCAGTAGCGTATACAACATTATAATCATAATTGCTAGAATTATATTCACAATTTTCATCACATGTTTTGCAGATGCATTCTCTTTTATCTACGTGCCATGTAGTTCATATTCCCATTTTGTAGAAGTTGCCATCAATTTGTTGCCACATGTTTTATGTGTCACCATGTTTTTTCCCCCCTCCTCCTTTGTGGAGGAGAACAAGGGTCTGATTCACTAGAAATGTCACACGGATTTTGTTGTTTCTCCACTTCTCCAAGCCCCGAGGGAGACCATCCACTTTTCATCTGGTTTATCATTTGCTCAGCCATGTACTGGATTATCCACTTAAAAAAGCCTGTACTAATTGTGTGCTCAGCCCATCAGCCTGGAAGTTCAAAAAGTGCAAAGTACTCCTCTCTGGGAGCAAACTGTAAAATGCATTTGGGAACAGAGATTTTATCAATTGCTAGTGGCATTTGTTGGCCTCATGTTGAAACCTACTAGAGTACTGCAAATGGCATCATTTGTACCAATTTATAATGTACAATGAGGGTCTCCATCCAACTTTAGTATTAGTTACTGAGTCCTAGTAATACATAGTTCATAATGTATCAAGATTTTTTTTTCTCTTGCAAAAACCAGTCTGTGGCAAGTTAGAAATGATGACATACTCTGGAATATGGGCTTGGTTTTACTGGCTGCTTACCTTCTTGAAGGGACAAAGATCAGACTTCAGCATCTGAAATGATGGAGGGAAGAAATGCAATAGGCCCAGTGAAGCATCAGGTGATATTGGCCTGGATGGTCTTGTAAGTTTTTTCCAACCTCAGTGATTCGATGTTTCTATGATTAATATCTCACTCTGGCACTAGATCCGGACTGAAAGTCTGGCTCTGTCATTCCTGCAAAGAACTGGAAGCTTTCTCCCAGATGGTCAGGACATTTGGTTAGGTCACAGAGAATGAAGAGGAGAGGCTATACAGACCTTTCTTCACTGGTTCTCTGTACTCTGTTTTTCCCACCTAGTACATTAAGTGTTCTGCATATTCTCTGCAGGTTTGTTTTTTATCCCTCCTTTTTATTTTTTTAAAATATATTTGCAGAATCTCTCTGCCAAGAAATGTGGCACTACCCGGATAGCCTCTTGTATCCAGAATAAAATCTTCAAATATATCAATGGTTACAATTTTGAGGTTTTTTAATGCATCACATCTACTAGTTTCAGAGTACTTGAAACATCTTGCACAGAAAATGAGACAAGTGTATCCAGTGACTGACTTCTCCACCAGTCCCTACATGGCTGATGATGTAATCCCATTTTAACATCTTCTTCCTATCATCTCAAAGTCCTCTGAACAAAAGAAATCAAAGGTTACATGTGAATCTTTTAATGGACACATACCAGTCCTACTTTCACTTCCCCAAGGTATCTTTTGTTCAAAGTTAGTTAGAACTTTAAAACATTACATGTTTTCTTGCTCTGTTTTTCATTTAAACTTTTGACTGGCAGCCATTTGCTTAGGTACACCTTTTATTCTCTTGAGAAATAATTTGTCAAATTCAGAGCAAAATAGGGGGTTTGTAGTGCTATTCTGTCCTTCAGGAATGCATTTATGTTCCATGTTTATGTTCTTTATTTATAATGGTTAAATGCATAAAATATTAACACTGAAATAGGATCCTTGAGGGACAGTGAGTTGAAAGAACAGCTTGGGATAGAGAGAGGGAAAGCATCCAAGAACAGATATTTGATTTATTTTGTAACTATAACAGCTGAAACACAGCAAACGTTTTACAAGGAACCACAGTGGGTTTATGTTGAAGTCAGCAGAGTCAATAACAGAAGATCAGCAGAGCTGGTGTGTTCACCAGCTCTGTGTGCTTCAAACGCTTACCAGAAATGGAGCATGCAGTTGAGTTTCCTGGAAAAGATCCTGGTGGGATACTGAGGTCTGAGAGTTGCTCCTCCTGGTCACTTTGAGTCCAGCTGTGGACATGGCTCAGCGCTGTGCACTGGCAGCCCAGAAATCCGACCATCACAAGCAGAGTGACCAGCAGGATCAAGGGAGGTGTTTCTGCACCTCTCCTCTGCTCTTGTGAGACCCCACCTGCAGTACTGCATGCAACTCTGCAGCCCTTAGCACAAGAAGGATGTGGGCCTGTGGAATCCTAGAGGAGGGCCACAATGATGTTCAGAGATCTGAAGCATCAGAGATCGTGTGTGGAGACAGGCTGAGAGAGCTGAGTTTGTTCAGCCTGGAGAAGAGAAAGCTCCAGGAAAACCTGAGAACCCCTTCCAGTACCTAAAAGGGGTTACAGGAGAGTTGGGGAGGGACTTTTGTCAAGGGTATGTAGTGATAGAACAAGGGAAAATGGCTTTAACCTGAAAGAGAATAGGTTTAGGTTAGGAATTAAAAATAAATTCTTCATTGTGAGGGTGGTGAGACTAGAACAGGTTGTTCAGGGAAGCTGCAGCTGCCCCATCCCTGGAAATGTGCAAGACCAGGCTGGATAGGCTCTGATAAAGCTGGGTCTCATAGAAGGTGTCCCTGCCCAAGGCAGGGGGATTGTAACAAGAGGTCTTTGGTGTCCCTTCTGGCTGAAATCATTCTATGATTCTATATTTCTATGAACAGTGCCTTCAAATCTCAGTGTCTGTTAGGATTGCATGGTTCAAAGGACAACCTGTGTTGAGATATGAACTTTGAATCAATCAAAAGTAATTTGCCATCATACAAGGAGTGGAATTGGATGCTCGAGGCAGGATGGTGGTATTTCCTGTTTCCATATCAGCAGTCTCAACCTTCTCAGTCTTTAGTCTTAACCCTCAAATCTGCCCTCTAACATTTTCATGCACATTTTAGAAATAACAATGCTTAAGGCAAGAAATGAAATCCAGCTCCTGCCTAGAGCCTCAAGGATATCAGAACAAAAGCCAGGTTGCAATTCTTGACCCCAAGTCTTACATATAGGCCACCCCATGCCCCCCACCTTAACAGGGTATAAACCACATGGGGTTTCTGCACTGCCAGTGACATGCTTATGCTCCTTTCTCTGCATTTTCTGCAATGGAAACCATGATAAAGCATTGCTTATAGAACCTTGGAATTCACTCTGTTTAAAATACATTTTCTTCTGTGTCTGTGTTTGCTCTGGAGATGAAATAGCAATTTATGTGTGACAATTTTCAGCATCACAATGCTGCTCCTTTAACGATTGAAGGTAAACTTTTCTGAAATTACCGAGGTATTTTGAACTGCCACTGCAAGTTTATGTCTAATTTGCTGTTATCCACAAAAAAAAAAAAAGTCTGTCTGGCAGAAAGCCTTGTTTCTGTACAGAGATTTGGGTGTTGATGGATTTGGGTTTTTTAATTACAGAATCTGAGTGTTGCCAATCATGAGACTACACTAAATAAAAAGGTGCTTCTGCTGCATTCAGCACTCAGTCAAAACAAAGAGGAAAGAGGCTTCATTTTCTCTGTGAAAATTCACTAATCTATTTTTATCTCATGGTACAGGACTGTAAACAAAATAATTTCATAGTATCCATTTCAGTTATCAATGCTGAGAAATATCAAAGCTAAAACCTTAAATCTTTGGTTCTGCTTCATCGATTCAACCTGTATTTTGACATGACATCAGGAAAAAAAATCCACTTTTAACTGGCAGCGTGTGGAGAGTTTGTCTTAATGGGGAGAGGTCTGACCTGGGCTTTAGAGGATATGTATTCATTTTCTCTTTAACCTAGAGGCTTGATGTAATTTCATCTAACAAATACACTAAAAGATAGCACAAAAGTAGAAATAAAGAGAGCTCATAGACTCAACAGAATTTGTAAGTGATACATAGATGGTTCCCAATAGACTGGCAAAAGACATTTTTTTAAATAAAAAAATACCTTCTCCAAGGGTGTTTAAGACTTACAGCCAGACTCAGTCTCCAATAGAGAGCTTCTCATTTCATTTTCATTCTCAGACTTCATCTGGGATTAGAAAAAAAATTGCCTTGTATTACTTGAAGCTGGGATTCTAATAACTGCCAGGAATTTCACTATCTGCTGGATTTTTGCAGTCTTTGGAGGTTTGGATACGCTCCACAAAAAAGGCTCAGTTCTTGGAAGCTTATCTGAAAATCACTGATTATTTGGAAACACAGTGAGCAAGACAGACCTTCATGAGATATCTAATAATTTCTACTGGCTTTGGGCACCCTTTCATTCTTGTGACACCAGTCTGCAAGTGCATGCCAAGAAACAATCAAAACACATTCTTGAAAGTTACATGTAACTTAAAACAAGTGATTTAAAAGGTATGTGGTTCTTTGAAGAGCCAAGAAGCTTCTTTGGGTGTCTCATCTTTCCCTGGCCTCATCTAATGCAGCTCATCCTCCACAGAATAGAGGGCAAAGATGATCAGGATGATTCAGTGATGTGTTTGGAAACTGAAGCAAGTTCAGAGTTAGAGAGGGAGAAAAAAAGTGCTGGAAAGAGTAATTATATAGAGATCAGGATGAGGCTGAAGGTGGCAACCCTCAAAGTCATACTGTTGTCATACTGCTTTCCATTCTAAAGCCAGCCTGAGGGATTTTTCAGTGTGCCTATAACACAGAACAAGAGCACCCTGAATTTCCACATCCCTTGAGGTGAAAACCAGATAGTCCTTTAAGGACAGATCTGTCTTTTCCTAGCCTAGTATGATCCAGGCTCTGCAACAATTGAAAAACTTCTTTTCTCTCTACTCGCAGTCAAGCTGGAAGGAAGAGATATTTATTTGAGTCAAAAACAGGTAACAAACAGGACAACCTAGGGAACTAAGGTATTAAGAGCACTGGCCCTGGAAATGGAAGACTGAAAACATAGATTGAGAGAGGTTAAAAGGAAGCAAGTGGGCTGGGTGTGGTGTGTGCATCACAAGTGTAGGATTCAGGTATTACATCACTGTAGGTCTGAGGCTGATGAGGAAACTGAAGCCAGGTAACAAGCAGGAGGGAATAAAATGGACCAGAAGAACAAAATAGGTTGGGAGGGATTAGGAGTGAGGAGGAGTGTGTGAAAGCAAATCTGGAATTATTGAAGGGAAACAAGAAGATTCAAAAGGACACACTGAAATGCAATAACCAAAGGGGGAAACTGAAAGACTAAGGAGGAAGGAGAGAGCCACTCTAGAAGTCTGGGAGTAGCACTAGGAAAGACTGGAACAGGATCCTTTCATTAGCAGAGTCATAACAGATTAGGAATATTAAACAGCATTTAAGAAAGGCAGATGTTTTTATTCATCTAGAGAAAAAACTACACACAAGGAAGGAAAGTTTAATGAAGAAAGCAAGGGAGAAGGAAGTTTAACAAGGAGAAAAAGGATCTAGCAAGAGAGTTTTACCACACAACAGCAACTGCATAACAAAAAGGTAGCAAACCCAGAAGAAAATTCTTATAAAATATTTATACTTATTAAATCTTTTTGATTGTCACTCAGAAGTTCTTATTTTTAATTTCATTGGATGTAACTAAAGTTTCAAACCCTGCCTGTGAATCATGTAGGTTTTATTACTTTGTCAAGGGAAGAGATTTTGCTTTGTTTTTTAACTACTGTAATTTTTGAAAATCTAATAAACTATGTGAAAACCCTCCCTAAAAGCATAATTATATTAAGATTACAACCATCAGACATCCAATGGCTAAATGCATGAGAAACCTTAAATAATTTTATTCTTTTCTCATACTCTACCCTGCACTGGAATACCGCTGGAATTCATTAATATTTTTGAAGCATTTCAAATTACAGAAACTCCCATATGGAAATGAACAGAAAAGTTTGGCTATATAGTATTCAAGAAAAAAACCAAAACACCCAAACAAAACCCAAACAAAATAAAACAAAACAAAAAAACAAAAACCCACAAAAACAAAAAAAATACCTTCATACTGTATAAAAACAGGAAAACAACATTCTGTATCATTGCATTTCTGGGCCAAGAGAGATCAGGTCATTCAGAAAAATACTATATGATCAAATAAGATATATAAATACAAACACATACACACATTATATATACATACACACAAATTTTTATGTTTACTTAAGGGCACATAAGTAACTAAAAGTCTCTGGAGAGCTTGACCTTCTGTTTGTTAATATTATTCTTTCAGTGGAGCTTGGGATGCAGAAGGGGGACAGCATCTCTGTGTGTGTGATCATGTTTATGTGTATTTCAGTTAGTTAACAAGTTCATCAATATTAGATAAGGTTTAAAACCTAGTAATCTGTTCCCTTTGTTATTTAGGAAAACTATATTTCCTGTTTTTATGTCCACTTCATTTTCATAATCAAAGGCAGCCAGCTTTGCAGGTGTATAAATCCTTCATCAAATTCTGAAGGACTTTATTCTTTTGTACAGTCCAATTTTCTAAGGATAGCTAAAGAACGTTCATCTACAAAGCAAGAATTACCAAAAAATACACTATATAAATTTTTATCAGCATCTTCTTTACTACAGATCAATCCAAATACATATATTTAAAAAATGCAAATAATGCCTTCAAATGCAATACAAAAATCTCTCCTGAGGAAATGTTCTGCCTTGTAAGGTTTCTTCCCATGAGGTCAAAATGAGAAAATGGGACACCCAACAGATGTTTCTTGTAATGCTGAATTTTATGCTAGGAAGGCACTTAGCCTCTACTGAATAGTTTTGCAGCCTGAACACTTAAAAAATAAGATTGGTCTTCTTTCAAAAGGTGTTTCTGATTAATGTTGACAGACCACTGTGGAGCTGATGATCAATTAGTTAATGTTTGTACAGTACTTTGGAGATGTAAAACTCTGTAAGCACTGAGCATTGCTATTATTATGAGTACACTTCAAGATCCTTAGATAACTGTTGGGAGTACAGTAGACACGATTTTAATCTATTAATAGCCCTTTATAAGTGCAGTAGTTCCAAGACTGCCAAAACATCCCCATTGTAGCATAATTCTTTTTTCTTTTCTTTTTTTTCCCAGATAGCATGGGTGTCATGAATGTTAATAGCAAGGAACCAAAATTGCTCCTGTCATCTTCTTCCCATTTTTATACATACAGTGTATGAAAGAGTCTGTTTGCTTAAAATGACAGGAGAGAATCACATCCTCCTAAGGCTGAAGTCCTCTGCGTAAGGTCTTTAATTTGGGATTTGAGTGCCAGATAATTAGTAGTTGAGGTAGAATCACACTGTTTTGTGAGTCCCATGGCCCAATTAGTAAATCAGATTGCAAAAGGTTACTAGAAGGGGCCTTTAATCTTACCAGCATTTTACTGTTATTGCATGTGGCAGACAGAGCATCCTGTATCAGGGACAGGAGAAAGGAGAAATTTAGTGTCACAGCAAATAATCTGCTGGTGAAAATTGGTACAGCTCCTTATTTACATCAGCTCAGAACTTGGCTCCTGGCCTTATAGACACTTCACATAGTGTCTGCAAATGGGTCTCCAGTAGCCACTCAGGGTAAGTGGAAAGCTACTCAGTGAGGATGCAAGTGTCTACTGATGTAAGGCAAAATCCAATAATCCAAAATCAGAAGTAAGAGCTTTCTGAACAAAAGAAATCAGTGTAAATTCAGTTAAGGCCAGAGAAGAAAGAGCAAGAAAACAATTAAGACAATAAAAATGTATTTTTGAGTGGCTCTCTTATTTCTGCACATACAGACATGCACAATGACATTCTCACAACCCCAAGTGTGTACCAATGTTGGTAACTTCTGGGAGAGGGTTTGACAAAATGATGTGTTCGGAGACAGGGTGGAGCTGCAGGTAAAGGTCATCACGTGCCTGACTTAATGTTTGCTTTTTCCAGCTGCCCTGATTAAAACACCACACCTGAAATGGGGCCAGCAGGAGCTGGAGGGACTGTCTGTGAGTCTGGGCTGATGCTGGAGGGAACACAGCTGTCGGAGGTCCCCAGGGTGTCACCCAGGACTGAGGGAGTGGGAGCAGTGTGTGTCAGGAGAGGGGCACCTTGTCAGTGCTGTGTTCCAGTTGTGCAAGAGGTGGGAGGGGAGAAGACAGGATGGCAGAGGTGGCCCAGGAGCTTTATCCACTGCATCCCTGCATGCTAGGCAGCCACTGAATTCTGTTCTGTTCATGATCCTTCCCTAAAATGAAGTAGCAACTCTGCAAAATGCTGCGTGAATGGGGAGTAGTGGCAATTCCAATTCTGTTTAGAGGAGTATTTGCTCCTCTCAGTGTTACAGAAGTCTGTTATTAGTCTCCAGATCTCATTTATTTTTACTCAGTGCTGTCCACACAATTACCAGTTCTCATTATGAAAATAATTGCTGCCTGTATCACTGTGTTTTTGTTTGATAATATATTTCATGTTCAGAAGGGCCTATTAAAATTATCTAGCCTGACCTCCCACACAAGGCAAGTATTATATTCTCACTGAGACATTCTTACAACAACTCTCACAGTGGAGCAGTTAAAAATACCAGCATATGTTCATCGGCCACTGTAGCAGACACAGAACAAGGCATCACCCCTTCCCTGAACAATTAATAATTTCACTGGGTCCTGCAGTAGGGTGAGAAGAAAGAAATGTGGCTGTCCTTAAGATTATTAGTACAATATGTGGAAAGCCCAGAGAATAAATATAGCTCCCGCTGTATATTTATCGCTTTCCCTCCACAGCCACCCTCTTTGTGATGACTAAAAGAAAATCTTCCTTTGTCATGTTAATTTTCCACCACCTCTTTTTTTAATTGGTGTGATTTTAAAAATAATATTCAATTTTTTTCCTGAGATAGGAGACTTCTTCCAAACCTCTTTGGTCCTTAAGAACGTCTGTGTTGCTGTGACAGGATTTCGGCTAGTGCCATGGGTTGATCTTTCTGGATATTACACAGCAACTATCACTGTCATAGCCAGCAAAGCAGCCTCATGAAGATGGAAAGTCTACCATGTTAATTTTCAGAGCCATGCTCTCAACCTGCTGCACGGGGCATTAGCCTCAAGCTCCCATTAACCCCCACTGTGTTGAGTCAAGAACCAAGTGCATAAAAGGATGTCAGGCATTATGCACTGGCAGTAATCAGATTTGCTGGTCACTTAGCCCTATCTGCACTTAAAAATGTGTGTTTGGAATAAAAATATTGGATAGCAGCAAAGCTGAAAAACTTGACAGCTGGGGTTGTTTTACCAGACCATCTAAAATATACTTGAGATTTGAACGTGCAAGGAAAATTGTCCCAGGTTGCTAATGCAGTGTTGGAATTTAAGTAGACATTAACCTGAGTCGTCATTGGTACTGTCATGGCAATTAAACTTTTCAGCATGGTTTTCCTGCATGTGTGGAGTTATTTATATGATTGCACTGTCCCCAGGCCAGTCTCTCTTGAGCCTCCATTGTGCTGAGTGTCGGATAAGTCCAAATAACCAGACAGTCCTTGCCCTGTTGAGCTTTCAGTCTGCAAAATTACTTTCTTGCTCCTCAGCTTGGTGTCACAGTTCAAGAAAAAGCACCCTGGCTGGAGGGGAAAGAGCTGAAACTGCAGGAGAGGTTCTGTCTTCCCCCTTCCATGGAGGAACATAACACATAACAACAGCTGGCTCTCTCCTCTTCACCCCGTGCTCCTGCTGTCAAATCCCTCTTGCTGCCGTGGCATCTGACAACCAAACCTTTCCTTCACCCTCACCTTGGACTCCTTTTTTTCACAGAAGCACATTATTAGCAACATGAATTATGGTTTGAGAATGGTGTCATTGAGCACACAGGATTAAAATCGCATGCTTTAAAATAAAAATGTCAGTCAGACAGGTGCACATAGCCAGGTCTGGGGAATATTTTTAGCAAATGTGAAATTTCTTTTAACATAGAAGTTTGGAAGGGAAAAGTATTTGAAAATTAATTTCAATTTTGATTAAGTAAGAAATTATTATCCATATTTTTTCTAGATATTCCTACATTTCTTTAAAAGTAATCTAGGCTAAAAAAAGGAAGATATATGAAAATACTAATTAATAAATACTACTGCAATGAAATGGAGCATTGAAACAGAATTAAAAATTAAATATATTAAGCTGACTCAAAACAAAGCAAAATATTAGGGAGAGAAATACACATTGAAAATAACCTTTTCTGCAGCTCTCCTCTCATCTTAGCTACTTGACTTGTTTTTATAACCAAGCCCCAGAATTGTAACTGTTATGCAGCCTTGTTTATTACTTGAATTTTAGGGCCAGTTTTATTTAAATGTCATGGGAAGAGAGGTCCAGGGAAAGGTCACTTGTATTTGAAATTGTCCAGACAGAAATTCCCAATACCAAAGCAAAATTACAGTGGGGGTTCCTCTTCAGCAGCAATTCAAACACCATGGACTTGTGCACTACATTTAGATTTGCAATGGCAACAGACAGAAGGAGTTATTTAGGTTATTTCAGGCTCATGGAGAGTTTGAAATGAGTATTTCTTATCTAGATTTGAAAGCACTGTACTTGTTATAATTAGAGGTATGATAAAAAGTCTCCATCCCTTCCAACTGGCATGGCATCTCTGTTAGCCCTTTATTAGCTGTGAAGTTTACATGAAAAATTTACGTTGTCCAAGGACACATGGAAACTTCAAATTTCAAGTGATAGTACAAGGGAAGCAGGAATATTTGTAAATCCCTTTTTAGGAGAGACATCACTGGTGGTTGTAGATCACTCTGCTTTCTAAGTTCCTTAGCTTTCTTCTCCAGCACCTGAGATGCAAAAACCACAAACTAAACTAATCCCTTCTTAAATAGTGTTTAAAACTTCAATTTTAGTGTTTCCTTGAATTTCTTGTGTTTTCTTGATAATCCAAAAAAGACATGCAAGAGTTATTGTGTGCTGAAGGGCAGCAGGGGTAGAAATTTCCTTTGCATTATATTTTCACCTTACTTTGCACATGCACATGCTGGAGTGGATCACAGAGAGGCAGTAAGAGCTTTCTGGGCTCATCCGAGGGCTCTGGCCTCTGTGCAGGGTTTCACCTCTGGGTTCGCTCAGCAGCCCTTGTTAGATTATTTCTGCTAAACACTTTGCAGCATTCTGCTCTCTCTCAGAGCCTGGCACTACTTGTCCCTCAGCTTGTGCCTGAGGATCCAGCCCTGAAGTGTATTACTTTTCCCCCAGATCTATTGTTTGCTGCTGGCACAGGCAAGTTCCAAAGGCAGAATGAAAACAAGTTGCCGCCACTTCTTCACTGAGGTCTGAATGTCAAGCAGACAGCTCTCTGCAGCTTACTCTCATGCTATTTCTTCAACAAATGCAGGGAATACAAATTTTCCCTGAAGAACAGGCCTTTTTTGTCTACCAGAAAAATGTGTCACACCAATATTAAAGTGGAGTAGCAGATCACTTGGTTACAGCTAGAGTCCTGTACTTTACCATCATGAAAAAAGAATTCTTGGTAGGACAGAGGGCCCATAAGGCTGTGCAAAAGCAGTCATAAACATTAGTCTTAGATGAGAATAGCAGAGAAATACCAGACAAACATTCTGGCTAAGATCAGACCACACATGTATTTTCTGATAGTGCAAGAGACTCTCTCTGAGAAGCTGTAATTGCAAGATTACAGCTGGATATTGCTGACAGCATCTTAGGCTTTTTTTATTCTTTCTACAATCATTGCTAAATATGAACAAAAATCTTCTCCATTGTCCATAATTTGAGGCATGTGAAATGGGAATATAACACATTAAGCAAAAAAACCACAATGCTTTAAGGGGTAGGAGGCCCTGTTCCAGTAACATGCTGTTTATTTGCTCCATTTACAACAACCCTCCTGCTTTGGCTCTGAATCTATTTTCCCCAAGTTTCTCAACTTATGCTGAAAAATTCCAACTGACTGCTCAACACCCCAAGGCCCTGAGTCACTGGCAGTCCATGCAATGGACTTTTAGAGTCATGTCAGCAAGAGCTAAGGACTGAGAACTTCATGACTGTTTTTTCCTGTGGTCCAAGCTAGCCCAGGAACTGTTCAAACGCATTTACCTAGGTCTGTGACTCATTAATTAGTCCTACTGTGGTCACACTTGTTTTTAATATTTCAGACCATTTTCCCATCAACTTATGTTCTGCAATTACACTCCTAACTGCAGCCCAGATTTCTGCTGGCTCACATTTCACCATCACAGAGTGCCATACTAATTGCTTGACTCCTCGGGAGCAGGCAGAGGTTTCCTCCACAAAGAGCTGCTGACACTTCTCAATCATTACAGTTTTTCCACTGGAAGCAGTGAAAAAATAATGACCTGGTCATTGCCTCATCTTGCAGGGCTGCAGGACCACTTGCATGCACCATCTTGTTTGTCTGAGACTCCTGTGAAAGCACAATTCACGTGTCATGCATGTTAAGGTGAAATATGGACTTGGTTTGCTGGGTCTGCATTACCTGTGTGGGGCTTTGCTCTCAGTAAAGCCCTCTGAGTGTAACTTCATAGAATCACAGAATAGAATCATAGAATCTTTAAGGCTGGGAAAAACCTGAAGTTACCCGGTGGCATTTTGGTATATTTTGTGTTCTTTCTTTATGTACAGACTCATATGAATGTGCCATCACTTTTAACGCAGGTTTCTGGGCAGTGCTAAACAAAAGAAAATTCCACTAATATGCAATTATCTTCATTGAAAAAAGAAATCAAGAACTGAAATGCTCTCTTTTGTATGATCTTTAGAAAATTTACCTTTGTGAATTTATAATAAAATGGATGGGCAATATCTTTGAGAAAGATGAGTTTGCCTTTAGGGAAGAATTAGACAATCTAAAAATTCCTCTCTGAAATGTCTCTTTTGTTGAGCAATTGAAGCTGCCGTAATTAAGCAGTGTTTTGTTCTGCTACAGGTTTGTTTACATTTGAGAAAATGCAATAGAACAATTAAAATTTAATAATATGGTAAACAAGATCTGAATAATGCATTCACAGTAAATAAAATGAATGTTGATAATCACTTTTTTCAAGCCTAGGAGAAAAAACTGACTTCCAAGACTGTATAGAAATTCTGTTCTTTTGTTTGGAACTAAATTTGATTGGATTCATCATCAAAGAAGAAAATACAAGTTTTTTTACTTAGGGACAAAAGTACCTGAAGAGTATGAGCTCATTTGAAATAAGATAAACTTGAATAATATAGAAATTATGTAATGGAAAATGCTGATTTTGAAGTATCGTGTGCCAACTTTTCCCTTAAAAGTACTTTTGTATATGTGTACTCTGATGTGTAGTTATGCATTTCTTTATACTTTTAAAGCATTTCTTTATACTTTTAATGGAAATCAAAGAGAACCTATTTTTTACTATTAACAGCAGTGGGATCTGTAAGATTAGCTTCAATAGTGCATGACCAAGATTATTATTATTTGTTACACTAGTATCTATAAACTCTAGATGAATACATAGATCAGAATCACATTGTAGCTATGTAGAAAGGTCTACAAGTTACAGAATATTTTGTTATACAAATTCTAAAAACCTTTTTCCAAAAAATATATATTTCGATTTTTTCTCTGGAATAAACTGAAATAAATCAAATGGTACATCTTCCACTCATAAAATATTTTCTATCTTATAGTTAGTTACTTATACAGTCAGAAAAGAAAATATTCATTATTTTCCTTTATATTTATTGGTTTTAAATATAGGTGAATATTTTAAATACAGAGAAAGAGTTCTGTGTGATTTGCAACTCAAGTTAATATGTTCAGAAACCATACCTGTGTTTCATGGGTGGTTGCTTAACTCTGTAAGACCTGGGTTCAGGTGATTCCTGAGCCAAAAGCAGGAAAGAAAATCTTTTTGGCCATTTCTTAAAATAAAAGAATACCAACAAAGTGCCTTGCTGAAAAGAAATAGGAACAATCCTCTAGAACATTGTGTAATTAATCCTCACTTCAATATCCAACAGTCCAATGCTCTAAATGTAAAGCATAGCCATGGGTTTGAGAGGATGTCTAGTCCAACAGAGTAGAATTATTGCTGCAATGCTAGGGAATGCAACAGAAACAGCTACTAAACCCAAAAAATGCAGATTTAAAACCATATGTGGTCCATCTGAGGTTTAATGTCTCCTGCAACCCATGGAGAATGTGATGCAATGTAGGACCAGGCCCTATGTCATGCCTGGACTGAACTGAAAAGCAGCTTTTAAACAGCATAGCAGAACCCCAAGAAACTTAAAAAATAGCTCAGTGCAAACAGTGTTTTGTAACTGAAGGACTCAGTCTGTTTCACATACAACCTGAATGTTGTACTGTTTATTTTCTTGGAATCAAATATAAGAAAGTAGAAAAACTGAGGCCCATAGCACTATTCCAAGTTAACAATAAAAAAATGGCTCTCAAATTTCAGGACTATTTTCTGTTCATGTAACAGGCTGTAATGCTATGTGACATCCACAGCAATTTACAGAGTCATTCATGTAAATATTCATCTAAATAGTCAGTCTTGTTCTTTCCATACCATGTGTCTTTTCCTTTTCTGTCTTGTCCCAGTCCTCCAACACAGCATTATTCTGGAGAGAAAAGTTTATGTTGAATATTTTGGTGTGAGTTTTCTCTTTTTAGAGGGATAAATGAAAGCCTAGGGCTTGGGTCTGCAAAAACTTCCTCAGTGCGCTACTGGGGCAATGTATGGGAATGGTATGAAAGATAAAAATATCAGGGCAGATCTCAGAAGACGTGAATGAAACACCAAGCTGCTGAAAAATTTGAAGTCTGCAAGTCTCCTCTAGTCAGTCTTGAACCAGATCTTCATCATAGTTGCAGTAAGTGAAAAGAACCTTTGACATGCATTATATATTTATGGCAAGTGATACTTAACTGGTACGGTGTGCCCAGAAAAGTGTTCAGAGTGGGTTTTTGCTTTGGTTGGGGAAAATGGGTTAAAGATTAATTCTTCACCAGTATAGCTTAAGTAGTTTGAAGACCAGATATGAACTGGGGCAAGTCAGGGGGTCTCCACTCCACCATTCCTCTGGGTGTGGTGTGAACTCACTGCAGCTGAGGAGGGAGACAGCTCCTGTGAGCCTGTACACACTCCTAGCAGAGATGTGATGTTGACATGCCAGGCTGGAAGAGATACTTGCTGTGGTTACCAGAAACAATAATTTTAAAATTTGAAAACATAAATTTGTTCTTTGGGCCAAATAAAATGTATCGTTAAAAAGCTTTTCTGAAGTCTCCAAAATCTTAAAGTAGCCAACACAGTATCTGTAATGAACTCACTAAAGTAGTCAGTTTGTGTTTCACTGCAAAATCCATGGCTTAACCTACAGTACCAACTCTTATAATATCAGATATGTAGTGTTAACTACCTGAGAATGATAAAACTCATTAACTAACCTAGAGGTTTTTTTATAATTGCTGCAAAGTCCATAAATGAAAAGATCCAGTCATCCATTAAGTACACAGCATAAATCATTTGTACCTGCAGATTGTGTCATTTGCAAAGCAAGAAGTCATGTGTAGCAGTAATAAATGGCAAAAACCCAACAAAAACTCACTAAGAATCTAACCTAGTCATCTTGGCAGGTTTTATTGTTCCTCATCCTTCTTTATTCTACAAGTTTCTCATTTTTACCTCTTTGTTATCAGTGAGCAAAAATGCCTCCTACAGATGAACAGATATATTTTTTCTCCATCTGTTGAAGCATTTTCTTTGCTGTGCTCTGGAAATTTGCCAAAAGGGAAGGAGATAACACTTCTGAACACAGGATGGATGGCAGACATAAATCTGATGAAAAGATGGACTACAGCAGCTGACTAATGATTTCACAAAGGCTGTTTTGTTGATTCTCACTGAACCTGAGGTTTTCTTCTTCAATTTGTGTCATTGAGAACAAGGATGTTCAAATCACTCACTGGAAGAAGTGCAGGGTATTTTTTAATTACATGACTTTTGTCCTTCTTGGATGTTTGGCACTACAATTTAATGAAGCCAGACCTTGCCATTACAGGTGGGAATTCACTGGAGGAGGTAAGAAAGTGCTACACAAGGTACCTGCCTATACTTCCTAGCAATAGCCAATTGTATTTTCACTTTTCACAGTGTGTGAATCACACAGTTAAAAATCAAGCTATCAAGAGAGATGGTCTTTGAAAGCTGCTCAATGTTTTTGGGTTTTGGTGGCCTTTGAAAAAAACAGCTTGCTTCAATCAGGAAAAGGCTGACATTTTTGTTCATCATTTACCTTACTTTAAGATACAGGAATAGTGGAAGACATATTAATGATTTCAACCCATGTAGCATCCTATCATGGAATGTTTGGATTATCCCTTCCAAATCAAGGAGCCCAAACTGGTGATTGACTCTTTCACTTAAAATATCCATTCAAGCAGCAAAACTATTTTGAGTTTGATATAAGCCTCAGTGTTAGTTATGATGCTCTAAAGAGCAAACACAGGTACTAGTCCAACATGATGGAATTCGTTGTGTGGTGGCTGCTATAGCTGGATGATGCTCTTTGATTTACTGACCTGAGGATAAATCCACCTCCCAATGCCCAGTGGGAGTCAATGGAAAGGCTCCCACTCTATCAGAGGTTTATGGATTAGGTCCCTTCTGCACAACTAAAAGTAGCTCCTTCTCAGAGAAAAAGAAAAGAAAACAAGCTCTAAAGCCAGTTAAGGATGCTTCTCATTTTTTTTTCTGAGGGCAGCTTTAGGCATTGTATTGAACAAGTATATACAAACAGCTTCTCAGCCTCTTGTGAATTACAATTGTTATGTGTTTCCTTTGAAATAAAGACTTGGCTCATTGCCCTAAATAACACAGAAGTTGGCTTTTTATGTTTCTGGGTTTTTTTTGTTTGTTTGTTTGTTTTGTTTTTCCTTTTTTTTTTATGATTTTCCATTAAATTACAAGCTGAATATTAAGTTTAAACACTGGCTTTCTTCCTTAAGGAATAGAATGATCTATTCATGCCTAGGTTGGTGTGTCTCAGTCAGACTTTATTCTTCCCATTCTCTTCATTTATGTTATGTTTAAAAAAGCTTTTTTTTTTTTTTTTTTTAATGTGCTTAGCTTGGACAAATAAATATCTCCAACCCTTACTTTGCAATTTATGAAAAGAGGGCCTCCTTTTACTATCCACTTGCGAGTGTTCAGTGAGACTACTTGTCATTTTGCAGTTATCTTTGCCCTCTATGGTCCTGTTAATATACAATATTGAAAGGACTTCCTATAGGACTTCCTAATTTACATGTGATATTTCAACAAAGATCATAAAATTAAACAGCAGAATGACAACAGGAATACACATTAGTCTACCAAGATAAGCAACAATGATAATTTACTAACACAAGCTGTAAACCCAACCCTCCTCTAGTATGTACAGTGAGTCGCATTGATAGCTCTTTTACAATTTGTTTATGGCAACATTGCAAACTTAGCATTTCAACCTGAAGAAGTCAGGTCCTTCTTTCTAGCAGCTCCCACTTCATTTCAGTAGCTGCAGTGACTGCAGTGGTTTGACAAACATCCAACTGGTCCCTAAGAAGGGGCGAGGACAAGTATCACAGAACCATAGAACCATGGAATCATGGAATCATAGAATGGCTGGGGTTGGAAGGGACCTTAATGATCATCTAGTTCCAATCCCCTTGCCATGGCCAGGGACACCTTCCACTAGACCAGGTTGTTCAGAGCTCCATCCAACCTGACCTTGAACACAGCAAGGGATGGAGCACCCACAGCTTCTCTGGGCAGCCTGTGCCAGTGCTTACCACCATCACAGTACTGAATTTCTTATCATCTAATCTAAATCTACCATCTTTCATTTTAAAGTAATTTCCCTTTGTTCTGTCACAACATGCTCTAAGTATCCCAATAATAGATATCACATCCTTCTCCCAGATGTGCCAGGAAGTTTCTCTTCTATTTCTTTGTCTCCCAGCTCCACTATTGACCACATCAGGTCTTTGCCTGTTGAAGTCTGGTTTATCTGATCCCACTAGGTCATCTCCACAGACCCATAACCTTCCTTATTTTACATGCTGGCTATTCTTACCTGTTGTTGTTTCATGACCTTCAACATGCTTTATATTCTCACTATGAGGCTTGCAATATTTTCAAATATTTCTTCCATATAAACAGTTCAGGATTATCTTCCAAAAGAAGATGGAGATGAAAGAAGAGCAGATGTGAGAATTATAGAAATGGAACCCAAATCTTAGAAATCTAATGCTTGCTGGTGCTTGCTGGAAATGTTTGCATCAAGGAAAAGAGCAGGCATGTTTTGTTTTGTTTGGTTTGTTTTGTTTTGTTTTTTTATTTAGAGCTATGATAGAACATATACACAGTGGGAATTTGCTCAAAAATTTTACAGTGTAGTATACCCACCCCAAAACCACAAACCAAGCAGAAATGATTGAAGAATCAGGCCTGAAAAGCAGTTTTGTGCAGTCTTTCAACACAACAGAAAGGCTAGGTGCTATCACCTGTGGTACAAACCACCCCTCCAAGAAATTGTGTTAGAATCCACTAAACTAGCCACATGGAACAGGCTGTGCTTAAGATTAGTTTGAGCCTTAAATATGCAAAAAAGTATATGCTAATGTTAAGCTCTTTAATAGAGATTTTTTTCTCTCATCAGATGTGTTCTTGCAATATATGATGTAAATCTGCCCTTTTATGGTAGGAATCATCCCCTAGGAAAAGAAAACAGGCACCTGGTAAAAAACAGCCATAAATACTCTTCAATAATTGCTCTTTCAACTTGATCAACTCCTAATAGGCTTAAGATTTTAATTGAAATTCTTATGAGAAGTCCTTCCTTCCTTAAAATAACTTCTTATATAGTTTCTAAATGATATCACTAAGCTAGTTTCTGATACCCTGATGAAGTAGTGAATTCATCAGTGTTTTGATTCCAATTTTAAACAATAATTTTGTTTCAATCAATGCATCATCCACTCCTGATTTAGCTAGATACAACAGTAGAATGACTCCAGTAAGTGAGAAGAAGTAAATTTAATGAGAAAATTTTTTCTGGACTCTCTGGTGAAGGGAATGGTGTCTGATTTTCCTGCCCTCTCAATTTACATAAGTTTCAGTCTGGCCAGGAAGAGCTGACCTCGGACAGAGCTGGGAATAGTCGTACCGTAACCTAAACTTCCCTACATAAGACTGAGGCAGTCTTCATTGCTGAGGCAGTGGGCACTTTTCTAAGCAAATCAAGAGTTACAAAGCTGTATGAAGATTTATTTTATTGAGAATTTTTCAGAGATTTGCGCATGTCTAATTCCTCAATGACACAGCAGTTGTAGCACTATTCTGGACTGGGATGCTGTGGCTGAAGGTAGGTTAGATATCTGAGGTAGGGGAACACATTTTATGTCACCATCCAGCCTAATTACTGAATTATTAGAAGTGTTTTGTAATAAGGATTTAAAGATGGGTTGCTTTTCAAGTCACTCTCTGCCCCAGGACTCCTGTGGTCCCTCCATTTTTCAGGGTTTGGCATTTTCTTCCCTTGAGTTGCTTCTCCAAATGTAAGACTTATCCTACCTTCTCTACCAGCTGTAATCAGCACCAGGTCAAAGCAATTAATTCTCTTCAAGGAGCTGTAGCTGCACAGACCCATATGGCTGCTTCCCATGTGACTCTGTAAGCTAATTAAAGTTGACTTTATTTTGCCCTCTTCCATTTTCCTCTACCTGAGGAATCAGTTCTCCAGTGTCTCAAACTCTGCACCCACATTCAACTCCTTTGAAGTCAACTTCTTGCCACTAGGAAGTTTTCCTATGTATTAAACTTAATTCATCCATATATTTAATTCAATTACATAATTTTAATTGTGTAATTGCACATCTCCTTAAGCAGGAGATTTTGGCACAGGTACAAGTTTATAGCTGAGTAGATTTAAAGGGACTACTGTGAACATCTAAGTAGAAAAGAAATCTACATTTATTAATGCCACGTTAAGGAGCTGGATTTAGAGCAGAGAAACCAGGGCAGTTTTCCAGGATCTTAGATGCTGGGGTCAGTAGGCCAATTTATGTGGCAAAGAGAATTATCCAGTCTAGAAACAGCTTCTGCTTGGGGCAATCATATTTCTATTGCAGTTATTTGTATGGCTTTAAGGTGAAAGGATTAGATTGGATATTAGGAAGAAAACCTTTACTGTGAGGGTGATGAAGCACTGAAACAGGCTTGCCAAGAAAAGCTGTGGATGCCCCATCCTTGGTAGTGTTCACTGCCAGGTTGGATGGGGCTCTGAGCTACCTGGTCCAGTGGAAGGTGTCCCTGTCCATGCAGGGGGTTGAAACAAGATGGTCCTTAAGGTCCCTTTCAACCCAAACCACTCTCTGATTCTATGAAATTTATTTAATTTGTGTTTGATATACAGGAGTTTAGAAAGCAAAACTAGAAAAATAGTTTATTTTATTTTTATTACATCCTACTGGAGGATTTATCCTTATACTGTATTTTTCCAGTCCTTTGTGCATTTTAATTTTAAATACCATGATGAAAGGTCACAACTCAAGAGATTTCTCAGAATCTGATGTTTCCTCTTAGGTCAGTTTAACAAAAAAAAAGTAACCATCCCACTCTTTGTGTGACCTCCTCCCCATATACTTCCACTCACTCTTTCTGTCTTCCAGCACTAAATCCCACACTGAAATCAATGAGTTACTACAGGTCTTCTATAACTTGTTAAAGTCCTTTGATATTTATGCATTTTCTACAGCAGACTTGGGTCTAAAAAATGCAGATTTGATTCATTGGTAGATAGAGAAACTTAACAGAGATTTTTGAGGCAGAAACAAACATTTTGTTTGAACTGTCACATGGTTTTTTTATTTCAAGCTGTCTTTGCCTTTTCTTAAAATCTCTTTCAAAAATGAAACTGAATTTTGGCAAGAAACAGTTCTTTCAACTGGAAAGTCAAAACATATTGTTTTAATGTTGAAAAAGGAAAGCAAATAATATTATGTTTTGAGCTTTTTGCCCTTGGTGAGGTTTGGTTTTAACAGACATGGGTGAGTAAATTTGGTCATTCTGATGATCCTAAATCAGCACCCTTCAGAGAAAAATATTGCCTGCCACTTCTGCAGATAGCTTTTAGGTTATAATCCATTAATAATATTATAATTGTAGAGGAGTTTGTAATTAACTTTAAATATAAGCCATTCCCTGTAGCACTATCCATCCTGTTCTCAGAAATATTTGCTACAGGAGACAGATCCAAAAGTATAGAGGGTTTTGGTTTTACCTCTTCCCACTATCTATTTATTTAAGACTCTTTCTTCCCTTCCACTACCACCACCATTCCCTCCCAAAAAAAAATCTGTAAATAAAATAGAATGTTTTTCATTGATAGGGACTCTATAGATAATCCAATTCCAACCCCGCTGCCATAAGCAGGAACAGGTTCCCACTAGACTAAGCTGCTCAGAGCCCCATCCAACCTGTCCTTGAACAATTCCATTGTTCAAGCAGCCATAACTCCTCTGAGCAGCATATCCATCTATTGCTTCCTGTAATAAAGACAGTGGGAAGTGGAATAGTATCATTTTTGTATGAGGTATGAAATAGTTAACATTCTGAAGCCAAGATCATCACTTGAATCCCAATATACCTCCCATTTAATCCATCTGCTGAAGAGGGATGCAATATCGTCAGTCATCAAGCAGGAGGATTTTAGCTATGCCCATAAAAATACTTGCATGAGTTCCCTTAGCTAAATGTTAATTAAAACACAGGCTTTGCAAGAAGTGGCCCAGGAGCCCCAGTGGTTTTCCTCTAGCTTTGCTATGTCAGGACTCTCCAGACAAGAAGTACAGAAAAAAGTTTTCTGTACCTTAGAGACACAGGATGGGTGGTCGGTAGTCCTGATTCTGATCTTATCTGTGCCACAGAGAGCTTGTCCAAAATATTTTATTCTGCTCTGGGTTCCCCATGCACAAAACTTCTCTGATAGCATCTGCTCACCAAAGAGCACTCACTGTGGGGCTTAATTAAGAAAAGTGTAAAGTCTTCTTGAAATCCTTGGGCAAACAATAGATAAAAATACAACAATTGAGTTTCTACACAGCAAAAATACCATTTTAGACAAGTCCACAGGGAATTTACTGAGTAAAAATGGTTAAGTACTTTCCTTAAGCTGACAAAATCTGAACTATTATGTATAGCCTCTATAAAGCAGCAAACAAGCAAATAATCTTGAGTGAATGAATTATAGAATCATTAAGCCTGGAAAAAAGCTCCAAGATCATCAAGTCCAGCCTTTGGCCAAATGCCATCATGCCCATTTAAAGCATATCAAAAAGTGCCATATCCACTTATTTTTTTCAACATTTTCAGGGATGGTGACTCTATCACTTCCCTAGGGAGGCTGTTCTGAAGCTTAACCACTCTTTCAGTGAAAAAAAAAATTAATTGGTGCCAGAAAGTATCTATCTGGAAACATTCAGTGAGTATGGTCACCTTTTTTTTCATGAATTTTCATGAATTTTTGTTTCTCTTCTTTATTATTAGAAGGATCCAGAAAGAAGAAAATTTATTTAGAAGTATCTATAATAGGCTTAATTCTCTTTCATTTAGTGAGTTGCTTTCACAGTATGCATGTGCAAGTTGGCAGTTTTCTTTCTTTATAGTCTCCCATATAAATAGAATTATAGAACCCATTATGTATATAGCACGGTAACACTATTGTGCAAACAACCTTTAAGTCTTACAGGCTGGGTATTTCCTAACCCCGCCATTATTTTTAAAAATTGCTTCCAAAACCTTCAAGTGACTCAAAGCCCCATTTGGAAAAGTGTATCCAACCTTATTAAAAATGTACACAGTTAATTATGCTGTGCATAATTTACATAACAGAACAGTGTCACCACAGCAGATCAAGCCAAATTAGTGTAAAGAAACAGTACCAAACCTTCTGGCTTAATGAGTTTTGCTCATGACATGAACAAGTGCTAAGTCTTCCCTTTGCCTTGCCCTGGTGTATGTAATTGACCGTAATATCACATGGTTAATTATTGGAACACTTAATCTCAACATGAAAAAATACAGAATACATTACCACTTTCTTTTGTCAACAGTTTTTATAATTAATATTGAGGGATTAAAATAACTGATTATAGCTTACATTGCCATAGAGTTGTTGATACAAACTGTGAGATCATTAGTTTGAGTCATACAAGTCCCTTCTTATCCAACTCTGTTTTATGATTCTTAGCATGTTCTGGCAGCTCATGTGTCTTTTTACATGGAGCAAAATTTCCCCTTTCCTGTTTTTACCTAATTTGACACTTGCAGTACTTCGTTTCAGAACCCCATAATGTGCAATCAGAATGTGTGTCCTGGGAGATAAATTTTCTGTCTTAGGTTCAGGGGTCTGTGAGTTGAAACCTTAAAGGATTTTCTTTATTACATATTCTGTGTGCCTGCTTCCCTCTCACTGGAATATGGATGGCTACATTCGCTACACATAATTATCTTTATTGCCTGTAAACAGACTGCATTTGACTTGAACATTTCAGCTTTTCTTATGCCTGGCAAAGAAACAAAACCTATAGTAAATTAAGTCTGATTTCCATGAAGCTCGGTGTACGTTCAAAGCTTGGTGTGTGTTTTGTGTGAAGTCTATAATCCTTGTATAAAATGTTTAATTAACCTCTTTCAGAACATTTGTAATATGTTTCCATTGAATTCATGAGACTCTGTGGGCACCCACTGCTGGCTAATTTACAACAATATGTTTGCTTCCACTTCCCAAAATGTTGTGTGTAACCTAGTGGATGATCCTAGATACGAATGATGTCATTGTTAATCTTGTTATTGGTATTTACACCAAAAAGATTTGCGTATTTTTTCCCTTTCTTCTATTTTTCTTCTATTTTTTTCTTCACATTTATTCAACACAGGGAGCTGAAAGGTCTGTTTTGCCATTGGGATTTTTTTGTGCAATACAATGGTTAACGATGTAAAGCATTTGTACTGTTACCAGTCTGAAGGTTTCTTCTGATTTACAGAAACATAGAGATATTTAGGTTGGAAAAGACCTCTAAAATCATTGAGTACAGCCATAAGCCTAACCTTTTAATGGCTATCCTTCCTGTGCCTCAATGTCCAGCTCACAGCCAGCAGTAATTGTAGGAGCTTTTTTACAAGTTACATACTCTGAGATAGGCTCAAAACATGTTCTTCAATGTGCTCCCCCAAATGGCCTCATGTTGTGCCAGGGGAAGTTGAGGCTAGATATTAAGAAAATTTCTTCCCTGAAAGGGTTTTCCCTCATTGGAATAGCTGCCTGGGGAAGTGGTGTGATTGCCATACCTGGAAGGTGTGTGGATGTGACACCTGAGGACACCGTTTATTGATCCACACTGCCGTGGTGGGTTAATGGGTAGACTCAATAATCTTGGAAATCTTTTTCCAGCCTTAATGGTTTATGATTCTTTGATTCTATTTTTATTTGTTTCTATGGTCTTCCTTCTTGACTTTCCCAGAGGTAAGAGATATCATGCGTAGTTAGAGCCAGGAGAAAAATGCCTCTTCTTTCCCATCTTTATGGATTTTTGTGCTAAGAGGAAGAACTTCCTAGAGGGGTATTTGTAGAGTAACGTACTTTGTACATTACAAAGTATGAGTGACCAGGAAAACGAAGATTGAACATCTGAAGAGGTGAACAGATGTTATGAAGTGTACTGGTTTGAAAAAGCAAAACCAGTGAGACTTCAAGTCAGTAATACAATTTTAATAGGAAAAAATAGAATACATGCAATAATACAAAATAAGACCACTGACAGAGTCAGAATACAACCTGACACCCTGGCAATCAGGGTGTTGGTGCAGTCCTGATTAAATGGTGGCTGCAGTCCTCCTGGATGACAGATGTGGTTCTGTTGAAGCAGTGCTCCTGTAGCAGGTGCAGTTTTCCTCCGAAGGTCCAGCGATGATGTGGAAAAGCCTGGTTTTCTCCTCTGGAATCCAGGGGAAAAGGCTGCTTTGCTGTTTCAAATCTCAGTTTTTATTTAGGTAGGAAAGGCATGGCTCCTCCCCGTGGCTGGAGCATCTCCCAATGGGATGATGTAATTTCATCAGTCAAGCAGTGGGGCTTAATGGCCCATTAACAGAAGATATTTCCCATAGAGATAAGGATCAGCCCATCTCTTGTTTCAACAGATGGTGGTAGAATACATTTTGAATTGTAAACCAGGACATGAAGGAACTCTTGTGTTCAGTTCAGCTGTGTTAACTGGGTACAAGAAAAGTAGGGAAAGAAGTGATTGACATGGTATGACTAAGGAGAAGCTTTATAAAGCAGTGACCATTTTCCAACTGAAACACAAAACTAGGCCCATGTTAGGACCTTTTTATGAAATTTACTGTTGTAGGGCTTCCCCTCTGCCAGGAAGTCAAACTCATAAAACTCTAAATTTTAGTGGTTACCTCTACTTCTTGAAAGGGAGGGGAGATGAGTGGAGTGGAGTGGAAAATAAAAAAACAGTGCACAAACTTATAGAAAACAGTTAGGAGAGGGATAGAAGAAATGAGACAGAAATTCAATTGATACCAAAATTCAGGATGATGTATCATCTTTTTCAGCATAATATATGGCTTGTATTTCTCTACTCTGGGACGGACTTCCTTACCTTTTGGATAAGATTTAAAACCGAGGGCATGAGATACTGACACAGAGCTGCAAGGAAAGGTCTTTGCATTATGGATAACTTCCAAAATACCTGACAGTGACACTGTCCTTTAGATTGGCTTCAGGATAACTCTTAGGTCAGCATTTTCAGGGGAAGATGGAAACAAACAGTTGTGTACCTGTTTTGACCTCTCCATGAGAGAGACGAGGTGTGTTGCTAAGGATTAAGGTTACCTGTAACAGGGTGCAAAAGGCACCATTGGCAGCTATTCCCAGTATGGGTTTTTCATAGGACAAAGTGTAAAATGGATGCACGTGAAAGTAAATCTTGACAGCACATGCCTTGGGAAGTGGTGAATGGAGAAGAGCCTTTTGTGAATTAGGTTGGCCTTAATGTCTTGTTTTAAGGAGATAATTATTGGTGTTGCTCTGGATATGTTGTCACACAGATAATGAATTCCATTGAATCTCACACGTATCGACCCTGTGGAATAGGTATAGCCTATTTTATTGCTAATAGACTATTAAAAATCATTAAAATGGGCAAAAACATTCGTTTGATGTCAAACAGCTACAGAGGAAGAAGCTGACCACTGCTCAGTGGTCACCAAGGTAACAACATGCTGATGTTTCTTACAAGTTATTTCAACAGGTGACAGGGAGAGCAGAGAAAAAAAATAAAAGGTTGTTATTCCTGTGTCTTTTGAGACATTTCATCAAGAGCAATGCTGGATGCCCTATAGGCACCTTCTTTCCATCCCAGAAGGCTCCAGGCTTACTTTATATGGCTTAGTTTCCACAAGTGCTCAGATGATGGGATTAAGTCTTTAACAGATTTTATCCCATTATTAGGAATTTTTTATTATTTCATTATTAGGAATTATTTAAATTTCCCTGGCCTGCTACAGACCTCTCAACATAATATTTATATATATTTAATTAATAATATAATGTATAATATCTATAAATACTGATATAATATGGAATATCTATAAATGTATAGGAATTTCTCTTTTCTTCAGTCCTTGTAATTATATGGACCTTCCATGACTTCTGCTGCCACAGGCAGCAGTGGGGAGCAGTGCCACAGCACTAGCACTGGGTTTACACCTGAGATGCTGTGTTACACTGCATTTGCAAATCTATCTTGCCTCCCTTCCCCATGCTTGCAATCTGCCAAAGAAAATATTCTGATAATACTTGAAAAACGCGTAGTCTGGAGCCACGTGCAGATTTTTGGTTCCTGGTTCTGAGTATAAGGCAAAACAGGAGAGGATTATGCAGCTGAATGAGCAGTAGTGATAAGAGAATTTCAGGGGAAAAAATGCATTATTCCTGGACAGCCAGGCAACATCGGAGGCTGAAAACAGAACATTGCTATGAGACTCTCACCAAGCAGGGAGAAACAATTTACAATAACTACCTGGAAGCTGCCTGCTGTCCCTAACTGCTAAAACACTCTTCCATGTCAACTTGACACAGAATAATCTTTAGCTGAGCAGTCTGCATGAAGACGGCAGTGCTATGAAAAAGGTGCTGGTATGGATGTCTGAACAGGAGCAACAGAAACAGAGACCATTTGTGCATCCCCTGACACCTGGCCCAAAGAACAGTGCAACCAAAGGACTCTCTGCAACTTGAGCACGCTTTCCTTTTTGGAGAAAAATGAACACATGGTCACAGGAGTAAGATGACATGAGCCTTCTACCAAGGATACCCTCATCCCACATATTACTTGCTCATAAAGCCTCAGCCAAGCACTCTGACCACAGGAATGAGCTCTTCAACCATCCAGTAGCATATGCAGTATGGTGCTAGTCTGTGCATTTCAGCACTTCAGAGCCCAGAGGACATACTTAATGTTTGGCTTGAGAGACAGAGTGCTGTTATCTTTTCTGGATTGGGGTTGACAGCTGCATCTATAGAACTGCCCAGACAACTGATTCAGTGAAGTGATTTAATCATCTGGGGACACAGTCAGTAGCAGGCAGGGACATTTCATGCAGAGGCCTTGAGCAACCCTTTAGAAAGACATGTGAACCCCAGAGCCTCAACAGAACTGCCTGAGTCTAGTCCACCTTGGAAAACCCTTAAGACCTTTCTCACTCTTTTCTCTTTTCTTGAGAGCTTTGAAAAAGCAATTCTATTTGGATAGGGTGGCCCAGAGTCTTCTAGAGAAATAAGGGCATTATTTACTTCTTTCTTTTTCTTTCTTTC
>VXBI01013458.1:188341-257721 GCA_013397375.1 Toxostoma redivivum | reverse complement strand
CGCCCCGGAAGCGCGGGGCCGTTCCGGTGCGGGCGCAGGTGGGTGCGGAGCGCCGGGAGCGCCGGGAGCAGGGAATGATCCCTTCCCCACATCCCACCTCACCCTGCCCCTCACACCCCGCCGCCTTCCGCCCCGCTCCGCACGGCCCGCCCGCACCCGGCGGCTCCGGTACCCGGCGGCCCACGGTACCGGCCCCAACTGCCCTCGGAGAGCATAACGGCACCGCCTGGCATTAGCCACCCTTCTGGACTGGCCCGTCCTTTATGGAAAACGGGGGAAACCCGGCGCTTTGCCCGTGTAGCGTTTTCCGGCCGCTGGTAACAAAGCCGGGCCGTGCCCGTGGCTTTCCTTGCTGGCCCAGCGCCTGGGGGCTCACGGGGACCTGCAGCACCGCCCGTCACGGAGAGCAGCCTCCCGGTTACTGCCCCACCACCTCCTCACTCTTCTCCCTTTTCCCTTTTTTTCCTTTCCTTGCCGACCAGGCGGAGGAGCATCGCCAGGTGACGGAAGGAATTGGTCGGGACGGTGTTTTGCCCTGATCCCGGGGATCGCTGCTGCATCAGGCGGAGGTACGGATGGTTTTTTGGTCGGGAATGGCTGCAGAGGCAACACGTGCTGTTACCCCAGCGAAACATGCAGGGACAGCACACAGGGAATGGCTTCCACTGCCAGAGGGCAGGGCTGGATGGGATCTTGGGAAGCAATTCCTGGCTGGGAGGGTGGGCAGGCCCTGGCACAGGGTGCCCAGAGCAGCTGTGGCTGTCCCTGGATCCCTGGAAGTGTCCAAGGCCAGGCTGGTCAGGGCTTGGAGCAACCTGGGATAGTGGAAGGTGTCCCTGCCATGGCAGGGGATAGAAGGAAATTATTTTGAAGCTCTCTTCCGACCCAAATAATTCTGTAATTCTGTAATGATTCTACAGCTGGAGGTGTTCCCTCCAGCCACTTTCTACAGCTGCTGGATGAATCCACATCTTGCTGGGATTTTAATATCTAGGAAGTTCTAGAGGAGACAGCATATGAAATATTTTTTTAAATAAGTTTAAAGGATTAACTCATTTGTGTTGTCTCAATATAAGCTTCCCCTCAGACTTCACAGAGTAGATTTAAACTATTTTTATGTATTTGAAGCAGCCTGAACAGAACCTGGGGGTAGTCAGCTGGAAACTGATACTATGTTTTTCCACAGGGCTAAAAATCTTCAGGATAGCATTAAAAAAACAAAACAAAACAAAACTGGTCCCTAGTGAAATGTGCACATCTGCCTCTTCATTCTCCACTTGGAAAGCTTTTGTTTTGCTGCTTGGTGTGAGAATTGAGATGTCAGCAGCCTAGAGAGGGGGACTGTGAAGGGCAAAGTTGTGTGGCAGCAGAGTGTGTCTAATATTATTGCTTGTCAGCACTGGCACAGGTCTAGTCCTGATTAACTGCTTCCTCTCCCAGCTGGACCTCTCTTACCCCTTGCTTTGCTTTTCTGCTTTTTTTTTTTTTTTTCTTTTTTAGTATAGTCTCCAAGGTGTGAATTTTGAAGACTTGTGGGGTTTCAGAGAGAGAGCGTGGTTCATTTTGTAATAGTTTATTGTATGAGGTTGGTGTGGGATTAAGTGAGGGCAGAAAGAGGAAGGAGGAAGAAAGTAACCATATTCTAATTCTCTCAAATCCTGATTGGAATTTTTTTCGTCTTTCCCATTGTCCTGCCCTTCAGTGGGATGGGACGGATTGATTTTCTGCTGTCTAATCTCTCCTTAAATAAAAATGGATTGAGCAAAACAAACCCTTTGGGCTCTTAATATAGCACGAACTGGGCTAATATTGGCAGATTGCTGCTCAAACTGTTTTCATGTGGTATAAGCAAAAACTCTTACTTCCTGAATTTTTTTTCTTACTTGCATCTGTAGCACCGATGAATTAATCAAATTGGCTTTTTTCTTTTTGTTAAAATGCCAAGAGTGTTCCCTTTATTGGAGACTTTATAACATTGGAACAGATAGCGTTATTGACATTTTAGCAGCTGATTTATAATTAAAGAATAACCTACATTTAAACATCAAACAGGGTTTTTATTTACTGTGTAAATACTATTTTCTCAGCTTTTCCCAGCGCAGGAGGGAGCCATGGTGTGCATTCCCTGCATCGTGATCCCCGTTCTGCTCTGGGTCTACAAGAAGTTTGTGGAGCCCTACCTCTACCCCGTGATTGCACCCTTCATCAAGCGCCTCTGGCCCAAAAAGGCTGTGCAGGAGGCACCAGACACCAAGCAGGGGCCGGGAGGCAGCACTGGGGATGCTCACGGACCTGCAGCCGCCAAAAGAGACCAGGAGGATGCATCTGGAAGCCATAAAGTAAGATTAATTCACCCAGCTAAGCCGAGGAGCTCTGGGATGAGCCACCCAGTGGCAGCTCAGGGCAGGCACCACAGGAGGGTGAATAATTGGGTGTGTTTACAGATATTTTGGTGTCTGTTTTCTTAGAAATTTTGCCACTACTGTGCCAGCTAGAAATAGTTGCTTCAAGACAGCTTCTGGTCTTGGAGGAATAGGAATTGTGCCTATATCCTGAAAAATCTTAATTTTTTTTTTAACACAACTGGCTGTTCTTTTAGAGAAGAAAAAGTCAAATATTTGGTAGATCACAACAGATGTATGAAGCAGAAGTTAAAAACAGCCCCTCTCTTCAACCAGCTCTGCCACTCATTATGGGGGAGGATGCTTAGTGCATATAAATTATGTTTTTATTATTTATCTTCTACCACAATGCAAGGACTTGTAAATGTTGTCACTGCCCTCATTCCTCCCTTCCCCCTGAAGCAATAATTATTTTTAAGTCTATACAGACACCACCACTTTTGGTTCTTGCTCCATATTTCTTCCTATATCTTTAGTGACCTTGCTTCTAAAAGCCATTTTTGTCACCAGCTGTTCCTGTTTTAGGTGAGAAGTTCTAATTTGACATCTCATTAATGACACTGTTTTTTATTTGCAGGCTGAAAGCAATGGTATTGCAAATGGAAGTGCTGTAAAGAGATCCACAGCCGTTCATGACAAGAAAACGGCTTAAAGGAGTTAATTCCTAAGGATTTTATTCCCTCATGTCCACTATGAACTGCTGATATTCCTCTCACTTTGAGACTTTTTTCTTTGCACATTTTAGCTGAATAAAAACTTAATTGCTTGCAGGAGAGATTCTCTTTTGCCACTAAAATGGCAGCTGGCTCATTTGTTTATTTAAAATATTTGAAAGCTGAAGTTTTTATATTTTTCTCGCTGAAACTGCTTTACATCTACCATCTGTTTGGTGTGATTAGAGTTTAGGTTAAATAACATAAAAATCTATCTATGGAAGGTAAATGTATCTTAGCATCTTGATGTCACTAAGTGCTAGTGCAATACTTGAGGCTTTCACCATAAAGGCTTTATTTGTTCTTGGTGAAGAACTGTGAACTGCATTGTGACAACAAGAGCTCATCATTTGTCTATGAAGAATTTAGATTTTTCATGTCAAATCTGTGGATGAGCTAAAGGAGTTATGCTACATACAAAATTTACTTAGCTTACTAAAAGCAGAAAGTCTTGATGTGATACTTCCCTTAATTATTTTCCTTGAAATATTATACCTTTTTTTTCCTGAAGAGGAGCAGCAGAGGCATGATGCAAGAGAATGTTGCTTTATGTTCTGTTGTAGTGATTTAAAATGGTGCAGTTCTGGCTTTAAAAAACAAAACAAACATGTCCAACTAAAACCTCTTAACCATGCTTGTGGAATTTTTGTTATAATAAACCCAGATTTTACAAAGATAAGTCGCTTCATGCAATTATTACACAGAACCACAGAATTCTTAGTGTTCAGAGCTAAAAAACACTTCAAGTGGTGACAAAATCTTTGAAAACCTGGAGACAGGCCCCAGGCAGAAGGAGGTCCTAAAATAGCTGAGGGCATGATAAAGTGAACTGGGCAAGCTTTGACTTCTGGGAAGGTGGATTCTGCTGCTGACTTGCATCCCAACTGTGAAGGGTTTTAAGTATCCCTTATTAAGAAATGGAAGTGGTAATTCCTGCTTTTTCCTGTCTGCCAAAGTAGAGAGCTCTTTGAAAGAGTAAAAATGAAACCATTCCAGCAGTTTTGGATTTTTCATTATGATTTAACTTCTCTTAAATCCTCCCTCAGGCAGGCCTAAAAATGCACCTTTGTTATACAGGCAGTCCTTGAACTGTCACTGTGGTCCAGTCTTATTCTTGTGACCGTGATTTCTCTCACCAGTAAATTAATTACTCTGGTATCTAATTTTGCCCAGTGCCCCTGGTGAGGTGCCTCATTGGCTACCAGTGCCTGGTTTGGTCAGATGTGGTGTGAATTGATCTGCAGCCTTCACGGATGTGTCCCTGCAGCCACAGCCATGACACTGCAGGGAGCTCAGGCACAGACACCTCCATGTCAGACCTTGATTAATGCTGTTTGCTCTTCCTTAACAAGCGACTCTGTTCGGACCTGAGTTTGGAAATGCTGTTTGATCAGCTCTTACCTCATCTTTGGAACACAACCCCCTCATTGGATCAGTGTATCACAGCTTCCTCCTACATCAGTGAATCCCAGGATCATTTAGGTTGGAAAAGACCAGGGAGTCCCAGCTGTGTCAAATCCCCACCTTGTCACCAGCCCAGAGCACTCAGTGCTGCCTCCAGGAATTCCTGGGACACCTCCAGGGATGGGGACTCCCAACAGCTCCCTGGGCAGCCCCTTCAAAGACCTGACCATCCTTTCCATGGGGAAATTCCTGTTGATGTCCACCCTGAGCCTCCCCTGGCCCATCCTGAGGCCGTTCCCTCTCCTCCTGTCCCTGTTCCCTGGGATAAGATCCCAAATCCCCCCTGGCTGTCCCCTCCTGTCAGGGAGTTGTGCAGAGCCACAAGGTCCCCCCTGAGCCTCCTTTTCTCCAGGCTGAGCCCCTTCCCAGCTCCCTCAGCCTCTCCTGGGGCTCCAGCCCCTTCCCCAGCTCCGTTCCCTGCCCTGGACACGCTCCAGCCCCTCGGTGTCTCTCATCATGAATGGCCCTGGACACAGGACTGGAGGTGCCTCAGCCATGCCCAGTCCAAGCTGCAGCTAAACAAGAATAGTGTTCTGACATCCTGAGCATTGCTGAAGAGATTGTCCCTAACACACTGTTTTAATATGCTGGGCATCTCATAAACAAGCCATAGTTTTAGAGCATATCCACCTCTAAACAGCTGTGAACACAACAAAAAGTAGAGCAAGAGCTCTGCTGGGGCTCCTTTAATCTGTAAATGTATTCAGTCAATTTAAGAAGTCTGCATAATAATTTTTTTTTTTTTTAGTTATTCAGGATATTATTACAGAAGAAAATGCATTGAACAATAACACAGAAAATAAAGTCTATAGTAAGTTAGACTGCAGGCTGCACCAGGCTTCCAGCTGTGTGCCAGTATTTAAACACCAGGCCATCTGAAAAAACTGCAAAAACAAAATCAGGCAGATAATGCAAGTAAGATTACATGTTTATGGTCTCTGGAGTGGTGTTCCACTACTTTTATTAGCTGCAGTTAAACCCTAAAGTGAGCAATCTACATCACAAAACTTTCTGTATGAGGCACTTTACTTGAAGTCCTGCCAGGAGATTTGTGTTATAACTCTTCTGTCCCTATTCTTTTCCTAGAATAGGTCAATAATCCTGTTGTGTTGTGAATAGTTAAATAAAAATCAAGTGAAAGCAAAGGCCCAAGTCTGGGCCAGAGTGCATGAGATCATCTGCTGGGATGCAGAGGAGTGCACTAAGCCTTCTTTAAGAAAAATAAGCAGGCAGATATTAAGGAAATCCTCATATGAGGGAATAATATTGATCAAGTGAATTGAATTTAACTGAGAAAATTCCCATGTGCTCCTTACTCGCTAAAAACAAGATTTACAAAAGTTTTAGGCAACTGATGTGACACTTGGACCTCTACCAGAATTTCCTAGACCAAGCAGCAGCTTCATTTACACTGAAGACTTAAAAAATTTCAGAGCTGTCATCTTTAGGGGACCAAAGCACTGCAATTCTAGTCCTAAGTTCTGCAACATTAAACCTGTCTGGCTTTATTTAAACACTATTGAGGAAAGATCAATAAATCAATATTTGAAAAAACATCATTCAAATTTCAAGCATTTTTTTCATAATGGGAAGGTCTTAAAGGGATGTGGTACCTTCTGTGTGTTGGTTTGCACAAGCTGCTGGATGCCAAGAAGTTAATTGATAAACACATTTTAAAAAATGCCAGTATATGCCAAAAACTCTTAAATAAAAATGAATTTATTTTATGTTGCTGATTATTTTGATGGGCCTGATCCTGAAAGGAAAGGAAATTCTGATGTGTTAAACTGTGCATGATCAGCTGCTAAGAATGTCTAAACTGAAAATAAAATTAAATTCTATTGACAGTAACACATTATGCTGTTATTACCCAGATGTAGCAATCATGTCCCAGCTGAATTCTGGGACCTGTTGGACATGCTGCTGAGGTTCAGTCCTCAAGGTCATTCCTTCATGATTTCTGTACAATGGAGAACATTACTGCTGAAAGAACAGTGGCTTCAGAGGTTGCAGGTAAAGGAAATGAAGAGAAATTTAATTTAGATTAACTAAAGCCTCCTTCAGTGAGAAATAATTCTGTTTCATTAAACTGCCTAAGACATGAAAGAAGGGATTATCTTCTTTGTGCAGTTTTCTGACTGTTAGGGCGTGCTTGCTGAACCAAATAACTTTGGTTGCAACAGCCATCATTCCTGTTTTCAGTGAACCTGGCTGCAGTAATTTAATTGAAAAGGTCTAGGACACCACATTTGCCACGGTGATTTTTTTTTTTTTTGCACTAGAAATGCTTTTAGATAGTACTGCCATATCTTTATTTCACTGTTGTTTTAGAATCATGGAATTGTTTGGGTTGGATGGGGCCTGAAATCTCATCCAGTGCCACCCTCTGCCATGGCAGGGACACCTTCCACTATCCCAGGTTTGCTCCAAGCCCCACCCAACCTGGCCTTGGGATGACAGCGAAACATAAATTGACATGTTGTAAATGTGTTTATACACCCACAGGTGTATAAACCNGAAGAGCTATTAGTTTTACACTCTGGTGTAACAGAGTTTTGTACATATTTATATATTTACATTTATTTAAATTTATAAACCCATTGCTACCCACAAGTAGCCATACTTTTTTCTTTTTTTTTGCACGGGGCTGTGTGAGCTCGAGGCCAAGCCCCACGCCAGGACTGTTCCTGCACCGTGGCAGTGTTTACTCAGGGTTACACCCCAATTTGCTGTTTGCAGACGTGCTGCTGGCATGCCCAGCCCAGGGACAGCGATGGGTAAGAGCCTGGCTGGGGATTTGCTGTCACGCACCGCGTGGAATGTGGGAATAAACCCAGGACTGCACTGGGAAGGGTTTCCCTTTCCATGAGCTGACGGGTGCCTTGGAAACTGCAGGTGATGGCACAAACCCCACATCAGAGTTACCCTTGGAGAAGAAATTATTTGAAGCAGCACAAGGGCAAGATGTGGCCTGGTAAATCCTCCTGCCCTCAGACATTCACTGTTGGTCCCATTTGCTGGGCTTGCCTCATGTCCCATTGAAAATGTGGGATGTAAAGTAGAGAATGAGAATGAATCCCAGAACGGTTTGGGTTGGAAGAGACCTCAAAGGGACAACTTCCACTGTCCCAGGGTGCTCCAAGCCCTGTCCAGCCTGGCTTTGTACATTCCCAGGGATCCAGGGCCTGCCCACCCTCCCAGCCAGGAATTGCTTCCCAAGATCCCATCCAGCCCTGCCCTCTGGCAGTGGAAGCCATTCCCTGTGTGCTGTCCCTGCATGCCTTGTCCCCAGTGGCTCTGCAGCTCTCCTGGAGCCCCTTCAGGCCCTGCCAGGGGCTCTGAGCTCTCCCTGGAGCCTTCTCTTGTGCAGCTGAGCACCCCCAGCTGTGCCAGGCTGGCTCCAGAGCAGAGGGGCTCCAGCCCTGCAGCAGCTCCGTGGCTCCTCTGCACTGGCTCCAGCAGCTGCACGTCCTTGTGCTGTTGGAGCCCAGGGCTGGAGGCAGCTCTGCAGGTGGGGTCTCACCTGAGCACAGGGGCACAGGGGCAGAATCCCCCCTGCCCTGCTGCCCACGCTGGGGATCAGCCCCGGGCAGGGGGAGTGTCATGGCCACCCTGCCAGTCGCGAACTACAGCTCCCGTGGTGCCCTGCGCGCCGCCCCGCGCGGGCTTCGCGCAGGCGCACCCGGGCAGCGGCGGCGACGTGGAGGCGGGCGGGGACCGTGAGGGGCCGTGAGGGGACCCGTGAGCGGCACCGGCCAAGGCACCCCGCCACCGACCCCGCCACCGACCTCGGGCCCAGGGCACGGACGGTAAGCGCGGCCTCGGCGGTGCCTTCGAGGGCCACGAGCGACGGGCGGACCCGACGGCCGCCAGCTCCGAAAGGGGCCCCCGAGATCCCCCAGTTACCCCGACGTCACCGTCCCCTCGTGGCGCGGGCCTATGTCGCGATAGATGGAGGGATGCCTTGCGTTATTCGACACCGGCGCTGCGGAGAGTTGCCGGGGCACCGGAACTCGCCGTGTCCCTGCCCGGGCTGGGGCATCTCCAGGGATCCTTCATAGAGTTCCCGGGTTGTACCTGTGTCCCTTCGGGATCCAGGAATCGATGCCTCGCTGGGTCCCCTGGATGTCCTTGTGTCCCTTAGAGATCCGGGGATCCCTGCCAGAGTTCCCAGAATGTGCCTGTGTCCGTTTACCCAGACCGTGAGTGCTCACTTACAGGGATCCCTCAGGGTCCCTGGGGATGTCCCTGTGTCCCTTTAAATGCGCCTAGGACTGGAAAGCCAGCCATTTATACCCGTATTTTGTTATGTGCTCTTAATAATATTTATCGTTCATGGCTAAATAAATTGATTTATTTTCCATTCTGTTCTTGAGAGGCAGAGGCTTTTCTATTCCTCTGCAGCATCTCAGATCACTCTGCCTCTTCACTCCAACCACATTGTTTTCATACTTATGAATGATAATATTTATCAAAAGTGAGGCATAATTTAGCTTAGAATTGAATTAGTATCTTCTCTTAGTTGCCAGGCTTTGTGTTACCTCATATGCCTTCATGCCAAGCGCTGTTTGTTTATTTATTTATTCTCCTTAATCTCCTGTGCTGGGTGTAGGGAGTTCATGGGGCTGTAATCTGACTTTTTCCCTCTCTTGTGCCGAGGGATAACATGCTGGGCTGCAGTTCTAATCATTGTAGGTATTTGCAGAAGGAAGCTGTTGATATTTCCATCACAGATCACTTTTGGAGTGCAGAGGCGTGGAAGGAGGCTCTTGGGTGGTTGAGTCCAGTGTCCCAATGCAGGGTTGTGTAATCCCACATTGTGTCAATTCCCAACTGAAAAACGTTCAAGGTGCTCTAGCTGGGTCAACTAGAAGATTGCCTTTGCTCCTCAGATTGCCAGGAGCTTGGGAGGGCCTCCTGCTGTCATTTCCATGGGCTGTTTTCTCTTTCCACTGCTGCTGCATCAGCAGAGGCCCGTGGACAGCCCGGGGAATGACGGACCCAGCTCAGCACTGTCACCTGGCTGGAGCATCCCTCTGCTCCTCCTCTTGCAGTCCCGTGCTGATGTTTTACTAGCAGAGCTTCCAATCCCTCATATTTCCTGCTAAATCAGTAAAAAAAGTACTTATAGCAAATTGCTGCTAAACCCAGATGGATCTGGTGCTTCCTTCCAGTTATTTTATCAGATTAAGGGGAAGATTCGGAGATGGTAGAATCCCACACTGTTTTGGGTGGGAGAGGACCTTAAGGATCATCCAGTTCCACCCCCTGCCATGGGCAGGGATGCCTTTCACTGTCCCAGACTGCTCCAAGCCCTGTCCAGCCTGGCCTTGGACACTGCCAGGGATACAGGGGTGGATTTGTCAAGAGTTAACAAAATTTAAAGTTCTGGGCACCCTGTGCCAGGGCCTGCCCACCCTCCCAGCCAGCCATTCCTTCCCAATATCCCATCCATTCCTGCCCTCTGGCATTTTCTGACATGCTGTGTTTTTAAGATTTTAAGATGTTTTTAACATGCTGATGACTGACAAAATTCATTAAAGGCAAGAAATCCTGTTTGGTGGCTGCTGAACTGATGCCACAGTATATGATTAATGATTTTAACAGTATTTTTCAAAGTGCTTTCTCTAGAGTGGGAAGTCTGTTGCACCTTGAAGTAATCCCACACCCTGACAAGTATAATTTAATTTGCAATAGTTCCTGAAGATAGGTGATATAAATCGTGCTATAATATAAAATTATTACACATACAGAGTGGATTTGTCTTTCTGCATAACATGCTTTTTTATGCTGTAGTTAGATCTTTAGCTGTGAGAAACTTTAAAAGCAGAGATAAATAATCCTGTTGCAAAAATATGGTTGATGTTGAAGAGCACAGGTACCAAAATAGTTGTATAAGCTTTGAAATATAACAAAATATACCAATATTGAAACAAATGCAGACCTTTTAATGAACATCTGAGCATCTTTTTGAAGCTTAAATGGTGTTTGAATTATTGTTTTGAAACATTACTTTGGCCTTTAGGCAGGTGTTACTTATGTCTGATAGTGAAATAGGGAGGAAATACTTGAGTGTAACAGTAATCTTAACATCGTTTCCATATAGAAGCTACTTGATTTATTAAATCAGGCTAGGTTTAGTTTGACTTGTATCATATCCTACCCAGCTGTCCATTTAAATTATGGTAGAAACAATTAATTACTATATATTGATTTTTTAGGTAGATATACTGAGGGTTTGGGGTTTTTTTTAAATAGAGGGAAGGGACAAAGTCATCAAAGCATTCTCATATTGAACAAAATTTTCAATACTGTAATCCATCATAGATTATCAAGGAGTTGGTGTAAAATTGTTTTTAAAAAACATTGCTGTATTTGTGGTGATAAAAGTCTCTTTTTAGCCACTGGAAGGAGACAAGGTCAAACCAGCAATATTGGTTCTGATGTGCTGTGTGTTCTTAATCTGTGAAGGCAGGTCTCAGTATGGGTTGTGCATATTCTTGATTTGGCTATTTTTTTAAGCTCCATATCCCTTTGATATTCTTGTTTGAAGTTCAGTTTGTTGTTCTCATTTTATAGTTCCAGCACACCTGTCCTGGCTGGCAGCAGGAATCTCAGTGGTGAGAGCAAACAAAAACCTTTACAGAAATACCTGCCCACTGCAGACAGCGGAGATAGTATTTGAATTTTCACTTCTTGAAACTTTTGAAAAATGTGTTATTTACCTGTAAGAGATTTGTAACAGGTGTAGAGCCTTTTACTCAGAAATTACAAGGTGTGCTTGACCCAGCCTTCTTCCCTTCTGACAGTGTTTACTGATTGGATTAAAGAATTTATTTCTGCATGTACTCCAAAAAATGCTAGCTGTGTTTGAGTGCTGACCTTTTCTTGGGGTGCTGGAATGTAAGAGTATGGATAGAGGTATCTTTTTTCGTAATTAAATTTTTTCATAATTGCCTCCACACCAGCTCTCCTCCCCTCTGTGACAAGATGTTTTTGAAAACTGAGGCTGGGATTCTCCTCTCAGATTGGTAGACTTAGTGCAGTACTTATTTCATGACTTATTACATAGGAATTTCAACAGAAAAGTGATATTGATGTAGCTTTAAATTTTGTTAACTCTTGACAAATTTTATATATAGAGAGGCTTTTGAGCCTTGAGGGAGATTTGGCCACAAGTATCATCTTTTGGTATAGGAGTGTAACTGCCTGCACTAAAAATGGGTAAAATTGAGGACTCCCTAATTGACCTTGTGGGATGTTGTATTAATGGACTAGAGATATGTTTTGTTGCATAAATTGCTTTGTTTGTAAATTGGACAAAGAAGTCCTTAAATGCTATAAGTGCTTATTTACCTGTAAAGTTAAATAGGAGCTCTCTGAACTGCTTAACAGAAAGGTGTTTCACATGCAGGATTCAGCAAAAGCTCCCTCAAGAGGTTTGCCATGTACCTGCTGCCCTGCCCTGACAGAACATGGTGACTGAGGGGATGGAGCACAAAAAGCTTCATATAGATTAGTTGTGTCACTCATGGGTATGTGCTAATGGAAAGGTCAAAGCATGTTGGTTGGAAATATGATAATTCTGAGGTTTAGTTTGCCACAAGCTTGTATTTGCTTATTAGTGTTTGGGGCCATCACATACCATTTAGTATTTTTTAGAGCACTCTGTATCAGAAGTTTCTGTTGTGAGGTGAAAGGTTGGAATGGCATTTTTGTGTAAATTATTTTTGATCTTATATAACTTTAGAGAAAAGCAACTTGGGCAAGGTTGTTTTTGTCCTCCTGTGAGTCAGTAGTTCCAGTTCAGGACATGACTTTGAAGGTGACTAGTAGTTCACTTGAAGTAAGGTATTTTGAGATTAGTAAGTGGGCATCTGCTTATCAAAATATTACATTTGTTGATCAGAAATTAGCAGAGTGACCACCAGTAACCTGGAGGTTAGAGATTACAGAGTATATGAAAATGTGTTAGTTCTCTCTGAGATGGTGCTGAGAAACATGACTAGTATATCTCAGTCTTATTTATGGACTTTAGGTTTTCATTTTTCTGTCATCTCCTTTCAGAACACAGTATGACAAACTGTGTAGGGTGAGCTGTCAAAGATAATAACATCCCTTGTTGAGCAGTCTGGGGAAGCACCACAACATCCAGGCTCACTCACATCCGAATTCTTCCGCTTGAAATACTCTGCCTCACCATGAAGGTTTTGAAAAATCCCTTCTTCAGCTGTGAGCACAACAACTGTCCTGTAGGTGGGACATGACGGAAGCAGATTGTGCTCTTCAGAATTAGGCTTTTATTGATGACTGACTCCCACGAAAATGTTGTGGAAAAGGAACTGGAGCAGAAAACACAGCATCATCACTCGTTTTTTCAGCTGCTTGCCTTCCCTGTGAGGGGCCTTTGCCTGCAGTAAATCTATCAAGATTAATCACTTCTGCTATGTGCAAGACTCTTCAGGCTTCAGTGAAACCCAGAAGGACCACACTGATGTCACTGCACTGCTGCTCAATTCAGGTTCTTACTGAGCAAGGAGAAGGCACTAGAACAGAGCAGGAGAACCAAAAGAGATGCTGTGTTTGTTCATCCAGCTGAGTAAACAGTGAGCAAGTCAGATAAAATTATCTGTTGGGAGCTGCCTAAAGACCTTAAGATGGGTTTGGTTTTTTTTTTTTTGGTCTTGTTCCTAGGCCTTGTGGAGACCACTTCATAATCCTGTTGCATTTCTTACTGCCATCCAAAAGTGCTTCTGTCCTGATGTGCTGAGCTTTGCAGGAAGACGTTTAGGTACCTGGTGAATAGTTAGTGTGCTGGCTGCAGCAAAGATAGGTCTGAGGGTTGTATCAGTAGCCACCAAACTTGGCAGTGTCTGAAAAATAATGGGCAGAGGAGAAACACAGGATTATCTAGAAAACTATGAAAGATGGTATTGGCTCCCAAGCTGCAAAGATAGTCCCTGTCAAGGTCAACCAGGTTCTCTGAAAGAGCACCTACTTCATGTTTTTCACAAAAGCAGCTTGCCTGTCTGCTAGTTCTCACAAGACTGTATTTTTTGTGGTTTTGGTGGGTTTTTTTCTGGGGGGGCGGGAATTTGGTATGTGTCTGAACAGTTTCAGCATGAAAAAGTAAAAGGTGTTGGGTAAAAGGAAGTGAAGAAAAGAGTGGTTGCCAAAAAGGCAGTAGAAAAGAGGAGAAAAATTACAAATCAGTGTAAAGCAGAAACAGTCTTTCCTGCATAACTCATTAACTTAAAAACAGTAGGAAGCTTTTTTAATTGGTCATGAAGCATGCGTTTATTCCATTCTGAAATCTCCCAGGTTGCTTGGTTGTGGCTAACTGGTGTATCAGAGAAGGTGAATTTTTAGTAGTGGTTTGATAGTGTTTAAAAATTGCTAAGCATTAAATTATAGCTGGAATATTTTGGCTCATCAACATGCTTTAAAAACAAATACTATTTCTATGCTCTTCTCTGATTTAAAAGGGCAAAAATTTCTAATGTCTGAGAATTGTAAGGATTTTTTTTCCTGAAGATCCCTTTTACTGCCATGAATTTTTATTGTCAGGTATTTCTGCATCATTAGTTTTGCTTAGCAAAATCTTAGCAATTTAATTGGTGAAACCAAAATTCTTGCAGTTTTGTATGTCTTTATGTGAAAATTAGTGAATGATCTCCGAGTATGAACAAAGTATTTGCATAACTGCTTTTTGTCTTTGTAGATAGAATCTCATTTCTTGTTTCTTGGTTTACTTTTTTTTTTTATTTTCAGCCTTTATTAACAGCACCAAAACTTCCCCAAAACAATTCCCCAAGCAGTGCAGGTTAACACCTAATGTGCCTGGAAAGCTTCAGAGTTTCTCTGAAAAATTGTGTCTGCCCCATCCCTGGAAATATTCCAGGCCAGGTTGGATGGGGCTTGGAGCAACCTGGGATAGTGGAGGGTGTTGCTGCCCATGGAAGTGGTGGAATGGGATGGCCTTTAAAGGTCCCTTCCAGGACTAACCATTCTATGAATCTGTGAAATATTACTGTACCATGAGTGAGTAGTCAGAATTCAAATACCTTGTGTGGACAGTAAAATTCAAATATTGGAGCTGAACAATACATACTGTTAATCTAACTTCTGTGTTTTCCGTTGTATGGAGAATGATGTGTAAATACATTGCACTAGTCTCATAACTCTGTGACAAGCTTTACGTTGGGATTTTGTGGGATGTTTTAATGTCTCATGGGTGAAAGATGGTCTGAAACCCGCAGTTCTTGGATACAAAGAGGAATCAGCCAAAAACCTCAGTGCAATGCTTTGGTAATACTGAGTGAGCAGGATTACATCTCATGTTCTCATCTTTACAGTGATTGTGGCTGCTTTGCTTGGAAGGAAAACTATGTCTATTTGCTTTAGTCCATAACGCTGCAAACTGTAAAGGTAACCAGAGTTCTGCTATGTATAGAAATTAAATTTTTGTTAGGTTTTAAAATGTTTTCAGTATTTTCATGTGGTTATGTTAAAGAATTAACCTAGTGACCAGATCTTAGATGACATTGTAAATTCATGTGTATGACCATCTCAAATTCTTACACTTCAAAGCAGTCATTTAAAAAGAATCCCACAGCTATATGTAATCTATATTATTCAAGATGTCTGCAGACTCAGCCAGACGATCATGGCAGGCATAGTTTTGGAATGGGGCAGCTGGCTGTACAGGACAGATAAAATTCCAGCAGTAGCAATTAAGTTGTGAGACCAGTAGGAGATACAATCCTGAAACGAACTCTAATTACTTATCTAAACGTATTTAACTAGAAGATCCATAGAACATGACAAGTTTTTTCCCAAGTTCAACAGTATACTTCTGTTCCTTGAGTTACACTTAAGAACTCATATATGGCATTTATGTATTGCTGAATTGCTTTTAACTTTCTTTCCGAGGAAAAATAATATTCTTGTAAGCCTTGTTAATAATTAATACTAAAATCTTCTAGAAGAAACAGTAAACTTGGAATTTTTGCCTACCCCTAGCAATTTGAGATTGGAATGAGTCCTGATGTGCAAAACAAACTCCCTTGTGTTGTTGCTCTAAAGCCTCTGATGCTGCATCATGGAGCCAAGTACTGGGACTAAACAGATGCTGGATTTATTAGAGAACGACTCTTGCAGACCAGGCTGTGATTCTTTGGGATGGTGTAATAATACTGAGTTTAACTAAATGAGTTGCTACTAAGTTGTGTCTGGTTTGTTTGTCTGTTTGTTTTTTTGGGGGGGGTGGCAAGTAAGTAGATCGGCTTTTTGTAAAATCTTATTTTAATGAATCATGCATTTGTTTATTTAGTGTATTTCAAGGAAAAGGAAATTAGATTTCATTGGTAATTTACTGCTAAAGTAAGGACTGACTTTCCTGGAGTGAAAGGGAATTTCCTGTGATTGGTGTTTGTTGGGGCTGTCCCACTTCGGCATGTGAGGAAGCAGAAGCTGTTTAACCTTGTGTTTTGCACTTTCTCTGGGATCCTCTGGAGCACGCTTTCTGTGCAGTGGAGACTGTTACGAGATTCACATGTAGGAAAAATCGTGGATAAATAAATAAATAAATAAATAAATGTTTTAAATATTGCTTAAAAGCATACTGTTGTAAATCTGTTACAAGTACTGACATACCTTTTATATTATCTAATGACTTGAACCTCTACTGTCTTAAGTAGCATACAGGTACAGAGGCAGTGCCTCTTAATCAAAAGCAGTGTGGACATTTAAGTGGTTACATGTTTTATTTGAGTGATCTTTTCAGCTGAAGGCACCTGTTTCTAAAAGAAACATTTGACAGCATGTTTGAAAATTATTTAAGGTGGTGACTGCCATTAATTTAATATTATTTAGTAGCAGCTGTTTTGGAAATATGTTTGAGATCATGACTAGCATGTAATCAGCTAAGTTAAAGCATTGGGATTAATCTGTTACTGTTGTTAAAATGCCTGGAAATTAAAATTTGATTTTTTTTTTCTTTTTAAAATTATTTTTAGACATTTTTCCTGTAGGGTACTCGTGAACTCTGAGGGAGAGACTTGTTTCCTGGGTCACTTGATGGCTGGAGTTCCTCAGAAATATCTTGCTTATGTAAAGCAGGGCCTGTGGTTTGGATTGTAGGAGCTGCAGGTGCTCAGGCTGCATCATGAAGTCATTGCAGAGCACTTCATCAGGCTTTGGGATAACAAGAGTTCCTGATGGAAGGAGTTAGCTTTGTGTGCCTGTAAGCTAAGTCATCTACGGGAAGGATCAGCAGAACTTGCTGAGATTTTTACTTCAGAGGGGTGTAGTGAGTGTAATGTACTTAGGAGAGGAAAGAAACCACCTGGGGTAGAAGAGAGAGGAAAAAATGTGTATGTTTGTTTGATTGCTCCAAGATTTATTGGCTCTTGAATGAGTGAAAGTCAAAGCTCACCAAGTCCCTTATCTACAAACTACTCTCAAGTATTTAAAGCTCAAGCTAGCAGGTGGATTATTTTGACAGGTCTGGATGGCTTGATTTTTATATCATTTAGAGGAGAAAATAATCAGCCAGTGCCTTATTTTTCTGTCGCTTTGGGGAAGGTCTGTGGAGTGAAACATATTCTCTGCAGTTTGGAAGGAACCAGCTGGGCTTTAGGACTGGAGGGCTCCCAAGGGGCTCCATAGCTTGTCACGTTGCTTGGGAGCGTGGCTGTGGCCGTGGAATTGGGCACGTTCTTGGGCACTGTGATTTGACACTGACTCTGAAAACAGACAATAAATTTTTGCTAAGACTTGCTGGTAAAGCCCTCTTTGTTTTGGATTTTGTCTTAATGGTATTGAACCTGCTGGTATACCATAGGAAATTTGGAAAGCAATCATGACTCCTTTTCAGGAATTAGCTTGAAACTAGTTGCTGTCATATTTTTGGGAAAGTGGTTTAAATGTGGGGGGCTTTGGGAGCTGCAGAGAGCTGTAAGAGTAGGTTGTAAATAGAGAATATGGTGACTCATCTTAGGAGAACAGGCTAAGGATTTCGGGCACTGTCAGTGCTCTGGCATGGAGAACTCAAGAGTTCCAGGTGAAGGTGGAGGGATTTCAAGGCAGGGCTCCAGCTGCCTCTTGGTTCTCTTCACCATTAGTTGTTTGTCTTGGAGCAAGTGAGCTGGAAAACATGAGCAGAGAATGGGAACTTGAAGCAGAGAGAGACTAGACTTGTCTTTTCTCCAAGAAATAAAGGTTTAAATGCACGGCCTTTAAGTAATTTAAAGGCACAGGATGAGGCTTGAGTCAAAATACCGGTCCAGGGCCAACAGCATCGTGGTTGGCTTTTGCAGTAGTTGGACGTGTTGCAAACACATCAGGTTGGACGGGGCTTGGAGCAACCTGCTCCAGTGCAAGGTGTCCCTGCCTGTGGAGTCTCCTACACCAATTTCTCTCTTTTTTTTTTTTTTTTGGTAGGATTTTGCATTTTCAAGATCTCTTCGTTACTTAATATATTTTATATTTTGCTCTGTGACTGTGCTGGCCCTTTGTTGTTTCTGACATATTTGGGTACTATGCAATTGCTCTAAACCTCAAATATGAATTCTTAGAGAACTTCTACTGTGGCTGCTAATGTTTTTGTTGCAGCTCTTGTTTGTTTTTAGTAAGCTTTATTCATATCTACACAGTTCTTTATTAATATGAAATGCTATTGGAAGTGTCTTTTCTGGAAGTTATTGTAGCTGTGAATTTGATGAGTTTAAGAGTATCATTAGGATCATTTGTATTTTTGTATCTGATGCTTCACATCTGTATCTTTGTAGAAACCAAGGGAAAATTTGCTGCTGGGTAGTAGCTTACATCTTCTGGTACAGCTGTGCCTGTTCTTATGTTTTATGCCAGCTCAGGAGCGAGTATTTCAGTTACAGTAAATGTTGCACAGCACTTTTATCTTGATGAGAATGCCTTTTTTCATACAAACTTTTAAACCTATCAGTCACAGTTATTTTGTCCCAAACAATGGAAATGTATTGAAGTTGATGCCTGGAAGGATGTGAGTGATTGGAATCATATCTAGCACATAGTCAATAGCATCATGGTGGTTCTCTTTCTTTAATTAAATTCTTTATAAAGATGAGAAGCAGTATGAGGAATTTAAAGCTTCTCATTCTTCACATAGATCAAGTACAGCACATGTAAGTAAGAGTGTTTGGAGTGCCAGCTTCTGCAGTGTTCCATCAAAAAGAAGTTGTATTTGTGTTCATTTTATGGCTTTTTCCCATTGCAGTAGTTGCTTGGAAGGAACCATGCTATTTTACAGAGGTCAGGAGATTCATGTGTGGTACCTTTGCTTGCCTGATAACAGCAGGATAAGAGCTGTGCTTACTCTGGAAAGGCAGGAACTTTGAAGGTGTGGATCACTGGTGGCACACAGGAATTAGCTGCATCCTTACAGAAGCAGTAATTTTCTATCTGTGCATGTTCAGTTTGAAAACATATTTCTGAATAGTATGTCAGCAAACCATTAAAATTGTGAATTCTGTGTAGTTTCCCTCACTACTAGCAACCTTGTTACTCATAAAACTGTGCTTCAGTGTTCTTGCTCAGTGTAATTTATTAGAATACAAGTGAGGTAATGAGTGAAGTAATAGCACAGAAACTTCTATCTTTCTTGACGAAAGATGTTATTGTCCAAAGTTTGTTGAAAGGAAATCTTCTAATATATTCCTATGCACCTTATTCCTACATCTCAGTAATTTTTCAAGTAGGTGATTTAAAGCTTTACTAATGGTTAACTCAGGGTGTGCATATTCCTTATTTGTGCAGAAGACTTAAAATGTTTCTTTCTTCTTCTTTTTTTTCTCAAAGAAATGAAAATTTAGGAAGACTTTTTCCAAATAAAGAAGATGGGAGCAAATAGCAGCAGCATCAGTGAGCTTCCAGAGAATGAGTACTTACAGAAACTGTCAGGATCAGAGCCCATCTCTGAGAATGACCCGTTCTGGAATCAGCTTCTGTCTTTTAGCTTCACCACTCCAACAAACAGGTAAGAGGGTGTTGAAGAGCTGGCTTTGATAATATGTTTGTAAAAGTCACCAGTCTGATAGCAAATGAATGGTTATGTTAATTATTCCTGTTTTAGGTAGCAGAGGAATTAATGCCTGTGTAAAATATGCTGTTGTTTCTAAGTTTAAAAGTGTTTTCCACCACCTCTTCCATTCCTGTGGGCTTCTTTCTTCTTCATAATAGGTGTAATTGCTATTCATTCGCCTGGTAAAGATCAGAAATAGGGTCTGTTGTGTTGGGGAAAACCTTTTTCCTTGTTTTGGGAAGCTTTCTTTTCCTTTGGTATAGCATTTGGGTTGGCAGGATTTGCTGAAGATTCCAGCATTTGATATTTCCTCTCAATTTAGAGTGAATTGTACTTCTTGCATGATTTAATTGTAGGTTAGCTTTTGAGTCGCTTAGTCTGTATGGTTTTTTTTTACCCTCTTTGCATTTTTAAAAGAAATTTGGTATGTATTCTCTATAAAGATATTTTCTAAATACCTAAAATTCAAGCTTTGAATGCCTTTTCATTCCAGAAAGTGCTGTGGGTATAAATAAAGTCAGTATTTTTTAGAGGATCCATAGCACATCTCCAGAAGTAGAGAATTTAAGTTCTTGTAACTTCTTAACCAACTCCATTGCTAAATTCTTTGGCCTGCGTGTTGATTATCAGTCTTGCAAGCACAATCTGATATTACTACCTTCAGGTGTTACTTAAACATTTTTACAAGTTTTCAGCATAAAACCAGTGCTTCTCTGTAAGTGAAAGTTCAGGCAACTGGAATGGAAAATGGTTAAGGTAAATAACTGGGAGGCATTTACTAGGTGCTATTTTCGTAAAGAGTGAGGAGGAGGAAGTATTTTGGCATCTGCCTGGAGAGAGTAGCCAGAGGTTAGGGAGAAGGCACGGTGTTGTGGAGTGCTGTAAAGCTAGTAAAGGGCAGTACAGAACTCGGAGTGTGCAAACAAGCAGTTGTTTTTCCTCTAAGATCCCTGAAGACAAGAACTATTTACAGCCTACCCACGACTAATAAGACTGACAGTGTTCTAAGAGCATATATATTATTCTGTTGTTTGGGTTTTTCTAAGAGGGAATAATTACATATAAAACCCCACTGATTTCTTTTGGTTGTTCTATTTTTCTTCATTCTCCCATGAAAGTTAAGAAGCTTTTCTTAGCTTGTTTTGCAGCTTTTTTATGCCTGTCTCATGGAATTCAGATCCAGTGCAGAGTAAATTTGCTAAACCCCCCCAAATCGACGAAACAAAAACCTAACCAAACAAAAAACCCTCAAGAAAGAAACATAATAAAAGGACAAACAGTCCAATAAAATTATCCAAACACAGGTTGAAAGATTTAATTAGCTGAACACCAGATGGTGCTCTTGCCTGGGAGCTAGAGGGGAAATATTTTTAGAGATATCTCTTCTGCAGCTTGGTATTGGAAGGAAACAGAAATTTCCCATTTAGTTGCACCTATCTGAGACAACCATTGGCAAGTGAAATCAGATGATGTTGGCTGCACAGCACCCTCAGCATTTGTCTATATCAGATAACCTTGTCTGCAGGAATGTAACAATAGAGGTCAATGTCAATTTCTGAGATTGAAATCTTTCAAATTACCAAGTTAGCTCTTTTTTTAATGAAGCTTGAGTGTCAGGAGCAAGATGTTTGTTTGTGATTTGTGGAAAGGAGCCAGTTTTTACCTGTCATACAGGACAGAGTTTTGCAGTTTTCTTCTCCTTTTAAATTCACTTTTTTAAATTCACAGTTTGTCGCAAAACTAGTGACTGTTTGCAAGTATTACTGGGAGCTGTATAAGTTTTTTGTGCTGTTTTTTTTCTGCAGGCAGCTGGGGATACTTCAGAGTAAAGATCTGTTTCCTGAAGTTTTTGCTAGGATGGGACTGATGCAATGCCCAGAGAGAAAAGGACTGTCTTCTCTGGGTGTTGCTTTGGACATAATTCTGTTCTGCATATGTCAGTACCATAGAGGAGGAGGCAGAGAAAAACATTAGAAGAGAAGGTGATGGAGAAAGTCATGTTGGTAGGAGAAGCAGTCAGCCAAACCCAAATTATCCAAGCAAAAACCAGCAAGGTGAAGAAGTGATGGGGCTGGGGTGCATTTACTCCTTTCAGCAACAAATTTACCTTGTTGGCAAGAAGCCTTGGCCATAGCAAGAAAACAGTATCTGCAAGGAAGGCTTCCAAGGGAGATACGAATCTGTGTGTGTAAGAAAGTCTGTGGAGTTTTTAACACTTTTCCATGTATGCTTTCTCTAGTTAGGAACTTGTGACTCGTGCTTTGCTTTACAGAAGCTGTTCCAAATTAGTCCAGGTACTGTAGATTCCAGGTGTCAAACAGAGTTGGATCTTCTTAGAGCAGTAGTCTTTGTGCCTTGGCTTGAGAGATGGGGAATTACTGTCTTGCTACTCCAAGAAACATGAAGACGTGATACCAGATCTTAAAACAGCACCACTTTCTGTGCTCTGCTGTCTTCTATTTTCTTACGATTTGTGTGTCTTGGCACTTTGTATTTCTTTATTTGTCATTGCTTTGCTTTTCTTTCTTTCCCCTTTCAGTTTTGTTGATCTTTTCCTCCTTTTATCCATGTCTCATCTTCTCTCTTTTGGTTTTTTTTCCTGACCTCTACCTGACTGAATGTGTTAATCTCTATTTTTCTGGTTCCATGTGAAATTGTTTAGGATTGCTCATTTCCTCAGCCATGCCTTTTTTACTGGGTTTTATTTTTTCAGTCCTGTTGACTTTTTGGTCTGTTTCTGTGAAGAACACAAGGTAGTTTTCTATGTGTAATAAAGTTTGCCAAATACCAGTGCTGCCGACTGCAAAGTAGCTGTATCTCTGTCAGCAACATTGATGCAAGATGCTCTTGCCCTTTCACTATCTCTTCCAGTGTTTATTTTGTTCTTCTGTGGGTTTAATCAGGAACTAATCTATCTGGAAAACACAGCAGAAGTGTTTATTTTTTCAGCCAAGATAATTCCGTATGGTGATTCATAGCTTGGCACCACAAAACAATTCTGGCACGATGAGGGATTGATTTTTTGGGGCACAGCAATCTATTGAGCTAAAAGGTGGGATTGCTTAAACCTGCTGTACCATCCAAAAATGAACAGGAGAGCATGTGGTCAAAGTAGAGCTGGCTGCGAGGAGTCCAATATTCTGCTTGTTCTTCCTCTTGTACTGATGATTTTCTTAATAATTAGGCAAATATTAAGAGGGATTATCAGTAATCAGAAATGAGCTGATGGTAAATCCCTGCTCACTGCCTGCAGCTCCCCTGGCATGAGTGAATAGTAACAGCCAGAGCCAGCCCGATTATCTGGCAGGTAAGGAAAGCCACCAGGGCCTTTCACAGTCAGGAGTGGGAGCAGATAAAGGCTGCAGACATTAATGGCAGTCAAAGGAACAGCTTCCAGCAGTTTAGTTTTGGATTGCCTCATGATTTTCACTGTAGAAGGTTTATTGTAATATCCTCTTCCATGAAGCAAATCATGAGTGCTAAGCAGGTACTGTTGAAGTGTCTGCTGAGACATTTCTGGTTTCAGCCATTAGGAAATACTTGGTAGGCTAATTTCACACTCCTACATGTTCAATTTTTTTTCCTTCATGGATCTTTATTTGTTGCACAGAGTGGACTTGTGGGAGCTGAATTAAAATTGTATAAAACCTTTTAAATCTACCACTTTTATACTTTAGATGACTGACCTATCAATCCAACAGTGTTTGGATATTGGAAAAATTAAATACAGCTTTTCTGGATGATTTTTTAAATTATTGTCAGGATTAAAAGCTATGAGGTTTGCTTTGGAGTGTTAGCTCTCAGTCTAGGCAGATTTTGTGTTTGTCTGGCTTTTCTGTGATTTGCTACCAAGAATGCAACCTCCTCCTTAGTGGTGGTATTACTTACAATTATTTTCTGATGGAAAACTTAAAGTTAACTTAGCAGAACTTGCTGAAAATCATGTGCTTAATATTTACTGTTCTGCTTTGTTCCTTCCCCAGAGTTATTAATGAGTTGCTGGTTCAACAATAATGTGTGTGGACCTTTAATGGAAAGACATAAAGATGGGAAGCTTTTATGTTGCCTTAACATGGTACATTTTTTAAATGGTACAGTAAATCGTATGCTGCCTTATATTCTTTGATGTCTGTCCTCCAATTAGTCCATTAAAATCAGCATTCCCAGAGTTTGAATTTAGTAAATGGGCTGGTTCTTCTGTTTTGTGTTCAGTGGCAAAGAAAAAGGCCTTACTATGAGGAAAAAAACTGTCAGGAAAGCTGCTTGTTTTGTTTTTTTCCCCCCTCCTTTTATGGAGGAGTACTTGTCTGCTTTGGTTTGGGTCTTTTTCTTACCATACTAAGGGCAGGTGTTGTGATTTGAGTATGTTTATAATTGCAGCGTTTTGGCAGAATGCTTTCTCTTGTTATGTGGAGATACTTAAACAGAAGTCACTGCAACTTTGAAACGTTTTGTGGTACTGTTAAAACAAAAGGGGATAAAATCATGTTCTTCAAAGTTGGCTGCTGTCAGGAAACAACCTTCACCTTCTTAATAATTAGGGTTTTACTGAAGACTGATTTTATTAAATTTCAAGTAAGGCAGCTGAATTCAACCATTTAAAAATAATCCTATTTATTGTGCCACTGTGGGTTTTTTTTCCCCTTTTTCTTTTTTTCCCATCCTCTTCTTTTTGGAAATAATGTTTTTTACAATACATGCCAGAATAGCTGACTGCAGGATCCTGCTTTTTGGTTTTAAGAAGCCAGAAATAAAAAATCTGCAGTCAATAAAAATGATGAAGTTTTATTGACTAATAGAGTGCTCAATTTGCCATTCTTTCCCACCTCTACTGAAAAGAGGTTTTCTTACAGAAAATGGACTTCCTGATGAAGAAACTCTTTGTGATGAGTGATTGCAAACACAAAGTGATTAAATCCCAACTAAATAATGATTATCCTTGATTACTCTTTACTTTTACCACTGGTGTGTGATAGCTGCAGTCACACAGATGCTGCCTGTGTAAAGAGTGGTTTTTGGTGACAAAAAATTGGTATGCAAAAATGTTCTTATTACATGGTGTTAAGATATTACAGAAAACAATCACTGCCACTGTAAAACTTCTCTTGTTTGGATACCTTTAAAATAAACAAAGACAAACCAGTTTTCTTTAAACATGGCTGTGCTGTCAAGGAAGCAAATTTCACTATTACTAATTTTAGTTTTGCTGAAGTCTGTGGACTTAGCCTCTAGATAAAAGAAAAACAAATAAATTAATTTATTTCTTCTATTAAGTACTTGGAAAATGCTGCCCATCAGATCACAGGATGAGGGAGGAGCTCCTGGAATTTTTTCCTAAAGTGTGTGGGAAGTAACCATGTACCTCACAAATTCGCTTGTATCCAACTGAGCCAATAAAGTCTGTATAGTTAAGATTATTCTGCTTTGAATCTATTCTATTTGCCCTGTATGTTCACAGCCTATTTGAATACCCACATCAGGTGATACCTTTTGTTCATTTCTTGGAAAAGTGTAGAACTGGTGAATATGTAAATATGTACTGCTCCCTGAAAGCAAGGTGGTTCAGTGCAGGTTGTGCCAGTTGAAGTACATGTGCAAGCTCACCCAGGTCACTGTGATCGTGCTGTTAAAGGTCCGTGGCTTGAAGTTGGTGTCACAGAAGCTTAGAATAGTTTGATTTGGAAGGGATCTTAAAAATCATCCCGTTCTACACCCTTGCCATGGGCAAGGACACCTTCCACTATCTCAGGTTGCTCCAAGCCCCTGTCCAGCCTGGCCTGGGACACTGCCAGGGATGGGGCAGCCACAGCTCCCGTGAGCAACCTGTGTGAGTTTGTTCCATATGCGTGTGGCCAGTTTCCATAGAGGTGTCTTGTCCAGGGCAGAGGTTCCTGGATGTGACTGGAGTGCCTGGGTTTCTCCTGTTGGTGCTCAGCAGAGCCATCAAGCAGCAGGCAGAGTTGACTTTTCATACTTACTGCCTGTTTATTATAGCAAATCTGTTTCATATTACGAATATATAAAATGTTTCTCATAGAGCAGGGAATATTTTACGCTCCATTCTTTACTTTCATGTTTTCGAACCCGTGTCTCCAAGTGCCACATCCACATGGCTTTTAAATCCCTCCTGTGATGGCAACTCCATCACTGTCCTGGGCAGCAATGCCAGGGCTGGGCAGCTCTTTCCATGAAGGAATTTTCCCCATATCCAATCTGATTCTGCCCTGGCCCAGCCTGAGGCTGTTCCCTCTCCTCCTGTCCCTGTTCCCTGGGATAAGATCCCAAATCCCCCTGGCTGTCCCCTCCTGTCAGGGAGTTGTGCAGAGCCACAAGGTCCCCCCTGAGCCTCCTTTTCTCCAGACTGAGCCCCTTCCCAGCTCCCTCAGCTGCTTCTCATCAGACTTGTGCTCCAGACACATATTTGACAACAGGGCAGTCTGTATTCCTCTGGTGAGGTTTTCAGAGAGAATTGGAACTTTCATTTGTGATCAGTGCAGTGAAGGAGCTTCACTTTACCAGTCCTTGCTCTTGTTGGAGCTGAAATACAATTCAAGTACTTAATTGCAGTGGTCTGTGTGGCTTAATGAAAGGACAGATGTTTCAGTGTTGAGTTTCCATTCTTACATTCATTCATTAACCAGATCTCATTTCCACAGGAACTATGGAGAGAAGTCAGTGACACAGTTGGTTGTACCACTTCTTTTGTGCCACCTTGTGAATCTTGGTTCTGGCATCTTTTTCTACCCAAATCTTAATGTAATTTACCTTCTATCTCTTCACTGCACAAGAAAATACCTAGACAGCTTTTTCCATGTCTCTCACTTCTCTTTCCTGCCCAATCAAAGGAAAGAAAGTCACTGCTAAGTTTGGCCCAAGGAATGAGCTGCCATTTTTTGTACTCCTCCATGATATTGTCTCCATGAATTCATCCTTGGGGATGTAACAGTATTGAATATTTCACTGGTGTGTGTGTGTGTATTGGGGTGGTATTCTGCTGTAATTCCTCCTCACTAGGTATTTCATTTGAATTAACTGAAATTTTGCAGTAGCTGTTGCCTGGTCTTGAATGTGGCAAAATTCACTATTGTGTTCTTGTTGTTGAATAAGAGGCAGTGGGCTGTAGTTAATTTTTTAGTGTTAAACTTCATTTTAGTATGAAAAAGAATTACTTGAGTGTTAAAAGCTTTGCTGAAGATGTGAAAGCCTTGCTTGCTTTGCCACTGTTTTTGAACCTGACAACTTGTAGAAGTCAAACAACTGTGGAATTTTTTGAGGACTTTGTGTGGGTTTTAATAACTCAAAGAGAAGAAAAAAGATCTGTAAGAATGCTATACTTTGAAACCTAACCTTAGAAATTAGGGAGAAAATGAACCATAATTCAAAGCTGAATGTCTGCATTTATGGTTTAAATCCTGGAGCAATTCAATAACCACTCTGACTGTGTCCCCAGGATCTTTGGATAGTGGGAGGGATCATGTTCTGTTAGGTTATGATTTTTCAGTACCTAAGAACTCTCTGCTGAGTTGTTGTCCATTGTAATATTCACCCTCCCTGCCTGCCAGGTCTGGGGAAGGAATAAATCCTGATGACAAGCAGCCAGCTGGGCAAATTTAGAAGTTTTTGTTTTTTCAAAAAAGTGTAAGGTCACATAGACCTAGAAAACTGTTGTCTGTAGTTGCTTGGTGGCGTGTTCTTGCTCAATACCATTTGTTTTTAATTACTCTGCATGTTTGTAGTGCTGGAACAAGAGACCACCTTTGAGACCAAGCCTAATGTTTTTAAAGTATATATCAAAGTGTAAGCTTGTTCTTTCTGAATCTTGTGTTTCAAAGGAGTTTGTGAGAGAAGAATGAATTCTGGTAATTGATATCAGGACAAGCCAATCTGCATAATCTGAAGTTGTCTTAGGATATTCAGCTGTAGGTGAAGAGCTGTCTCAGCTGTCAGCTCTCTGCGCAGTAAATTAGTCTCATATACAAGAAAATTTGCAGGCATCTTAAAACTTAATTTGTTTGATGTCTCTATCCTGAATGGTTTCCTATTGACAGGTTTTGAAATAATTCTTTTGACTGCTCTTTCTACTGTATCGTCTAGTCCTCACGAGCTGGGGAACAGCTCAAACTCCGCAGCTTCAGAGAGCATGGCTCCACAGGGTTTTCAGCACTGGAGCTGGTTTAGCAGCTTCCCACACAGCCCAGCTGATAATCTCAGGTTGATGCAATAGTGTGCTGTAAGCTGGATTACCATACAAATTTGAAAAGACTTCATTGGACTTCAAAAAGTAAGGAGGACTGCATTGTGACTGCAAGCATTGAACTAAATTTTTTGACTGTCCTTTAATTTGTTGAACTTCAGAAGTCCCTGAAGGTCAGGCTATATGTTCAATATAGAGGCTCTACCATCTTTTCCAAAACACTGAGCAGTAGGGCCTTCATGATATGACAAGAAGTGTAAGTTTTAAACTAGAAGAGACTGGATTCAGACAACATAGAAGGAAAAAATTTTAATGATGAGAGTGGTGGAACAGGGTGCTCTTCAGTTATTAATATTCATATTGCTCAGTGTGGCAGTGAGCACAGTAACTGATGATTTGTTTTGTTTTCCCATCTGTTAAGGATGTTTTTGAGGATCAGTTGCCTTGCACTGGTAGGTCAGAAGTATGTGTTTGACGCAGCTGGTGTGGTTTCAGTGGTTGCTGTCAGGTTTTGCTTTAGTACTTTATTGTTGTTTTCAGATGATGTTTTTCTGAGGCATATCACGAGGCAATTAATGAAGTTACAAACAATTTGCTGTATCTGATGTGATTGTTGCACTAGTATAATTACATGAGTTAAAAGGAAAGAGCTGCTTAGATTGAGGTTAAATGTCAGATTGAGGTTTCTTTTATTCATGTTTTTAAAAGTGCGTCATTTCATGTGAAATTTCTTGTAAAAGAAGTTCAAATTCTTTCTGTAGGCTGCTGTTCTATTTGTATTTTCAATAACACCAGACTGAGTATGGCAGCACTGAAGCTGCAAAAGTAGCAGTAATAAAATGCATGTGGAATCACAGAATCATCTGGGTTCTAAAAGCCCATGAAAACCATGGAATCCAACCATTCCCCAGCACTGCCCAGGCCACCACTGACCCCTGTCCCCAAGTGCCACATCCACACTTTTAAATCCTTCCAGGGATGGGGACTCCACCACTGCCTGGGGTATCTGTGCCAGGGCTGGACAGCCCTTTCCATGGAGGAATTTTCCCCAATATCCAACCTAAAACTCCCTTGGGACAGCTTGAGGCCATTTTCTCTCATCCTGTCACTTGTTCCCTGGAAGAAGACACCAACATAATTTCACTCTGATGAACAATTCACTTTTGAATACTAGTTTCCTGTTTTGTAGTTGCAGTACTTCAGAAGAATATTGCTCTGCCTGGTATTAGGATGATGGAGCATTGGAATGAGTTGCTCAGGGAGCTTGTGGGGATACTCAAAAGCCACCTGTACATTGTCTGAGGCTCCTGGCTCTAGGAGATCCTGCTTGAGTAGGGAGGTTGAATCAACTGACCTCTATGAGCTAGTGGATGGCTAAAATTAAAGAAATAGATTGATTTTATTACTGTTTTGTAATGAATTTTCACTTCAAGTACAGGAACCCAATTGCTTGTGTAACCATTTTTGTTTTCTTTTCCTCCTACCTAGTGCTGATTTAAAGCTCTTGGAAGAAGCCACAATCTCAGTCTGCAAGTCTTTAGGTGAGACATTGTGCTGTCTTTTTTCTATGCACTTTACTGGAAAAATTGGGAAACAGCATCCCTGTTTTATGCCTTTAGCATTCTATTAGTATATATTTCCCTAGTAAGATTAAAGCAGTGTAAAGAGTGTGTTTATGTATATCCCACACGTTTACTTCCATGGTTAACTGGTTCACAGAACTCGGTATGACTGCAAGGTTTAAAACAAATAATTCCATCTCTACTATGTCTTTTTCCCTTTGCCCCTTAAGTTGATCAGTAAGGGGAATAGAATGAGAGGATGAAAGGAAGGGATGATATAAATGTGATCAGTGGTGTTGCAAGAAGGTAAAAGGTAGTTGTGAAGACGTGCCCAGTTTTCTGACAGGAGGCTGTTGTGCTGCAGACAAGTCTGGGAAAGGAAGCAGTATGAGTATCCCATGTTTGGGATATTTTAAATCTAGGATTAATAGTATTTAGAGAACAATTATAGGCTGTTAAACCATGTACTGGAGAATCGTGAAAGAGGAATGCCTGTACAGAAAAACAAGACATACTGTGCTTTCTTTAGAAATATTTAAGACATGGAAATTTGGGGTTTTTTCTATACATTATTTGAACAAGAATAGTGTCAGCTTATGCATGCTTTGTAATTGTATCTTGTTTTTCCTCATCTAGTTGAGAAGAATCCTCGAACAGGAAACCTTGGATCATTGATTAAGGTCTTTCTTTCTAGAACCAAAGAGTTAAAAATCTCAGCAGAATGTCAGAAGTAAGTTCCCAGAAAAGAGCTGTGTGTGCCATTTAATTTTTTTAATGCTCCTTTTGTTACTAGCTCTTGAATTTTTTTTTACTCTGCTAATTAACATACTCACAGACGAAACCTTAGAATTCTCTTAAACTGTTTGATATGGAACAAGTGTCTAGTAGTTTTCTAAATACAGAAATTCACTGTAGTAGGTAAATAGATTACTTGGGAGAAAGACATATTTGTGTGTTGGATGAACACATTTTTATGTAAATGGTGTAAGCTATGGCTACTACTGGGTTAGAGATGTTTAAAAATTATCTGAACTTTTTAGCTGAACTTAATGTATGAGCCAGTATTCTATCTTGGAAATATTTTAAATATCTGTCTATAAATATGTAAATATGTGTCAAAATACTGCTTTCAGGTTATGCATGCAGCTGCTATTGGTTTGGTTTGCCCCTTTCAGCAGTAGGAGAGAACTCAAACAGGTTATTTGTGCAGCACTGTGGGGGTTTATTGCAGGAGGCTTTCTGTAGTTCTTCCCTCCACCCACAGATAAATGTCCCACTTTCATCAGACCTGGGGCTGGAATTCCTCCTTGTTCCCAGGACTGCCATCAAGTCTTTTGCTTGCATCTAACTTAAGTTACTTGTGCCCAGATAGCTGTTGCTGTTTTAATCCTAAGATACCTTGAAAGTACAGCTTTGGGCAGTAGTTGACTCCGTGCTGTTGCGTGGGCTCCCCAACAGTTGCTTATTGGGACTCAAAAAGAATTTTATGCAGCTGTATTTCCCTTTCATTCAGAAAGCTTGGAAAATACCTGTGTGTGTTGCATAAGAAAATCCTGCTCTGTGGTGCTCATGAAGTCCATACATGCCTACTCTCACCTGAAGGCTATTTAGAAAAGGCTAAGATTCAGGGAGCCAGGAAGCTTTCAGGTCTGAACTTCTTGGAAATTTTCAAATGTCTGTGTACCTTGAGTCCATAGTGTCTAGAGACCTCTAGAATTTTGCTGAACTGTTTGATGTATTCCTCAAAGAGTTCTGTCTACTCTGGTGTTTTTAATGGTACAAATGTTGTTAGGGATAAGGTTGTATTTTCAAAACCACTTTTGTATACATTCCCATTGTGTTTTCTGTAACATCAACTGCAGACTCCCTGCTTAAACACTTTGACTTTCCTTGCTTCAACTGTAGAAATTTGTCTACTCTGACGTTTATTTTCCTGTGGTTTTGATGCATGTTTGCTGGTGAAGCATTACTGACTCTTGTTTGTTCCTGCTTCTTTTCTAGCCACCTCTTTATCTGGCAGGCTCACAATGCACTGTTCATAATTTGCTGTTTGCTGAAAGTATTCATCAGTCGAATGTCAGAAGAGGAGCTGCAACTTCATTTTACTTACGAAGAAAAGGCAGGACCAAGCTCTTATGGTGGGTACACACAAGTGCTAATGAAACAAACATCCCATGAGAAACTTAAATGTCCTGATATTTGTAGATGTTGCATGTAGGGACATGTAGGGATAAGTTTAGTGCTGGACTAGTGAGTTAGGTTAATGGTTGTACTTGATCTTAAGGGTCTTTTTCCTCAGATGCTTTAGGTCTAAGAAAGTCTATGATTCTGTGTTTTTTCTAGACTCAAAATCCCAAACATTGCTTTAAAATCAGAAATTAAGTACTAGAGAGTTCAGTTTAGCTTAATGTGGGTTATTTTGAGCAGTTGTTGAGATGTGGTGCTGTAGACCTACCTGAGCTTTAGTGATTTTCATACAGTTTGAAACGTGGTAATGGTCCTCTTCAGAGGAACGGAACAGAATTGGGGTGAAGGTGATCACATACCAGCATGGGAGCATTGATATTGCAATTTAATGCATCTTTTCATATATTTTTCATAAACCAACAGCAGCCACAGAGAGGAATTAATGCTATTTTTAGGGATCTAGTGAAGGAAAGTAGAAACCTTTTGGTTAGAATTGACCCCTTGAGAAAGCAGCTGTTAAATTTAATTTGGTGGCAATAGCTTATAAAAGATACAGGAACAGTCATGGAATATAGGCAGAATTACTAAAATGGGCTCATGTCCAGGAAATGGAATATGTATCACACGAGGAGAGATTCTCAAGGAAGAAGCTGTTGTCTTTGAATAAGAATAGTAAAAATGCATCCAAAATCAGTTACATTACAGCAAAAAGACGGTCTGAGCACTGTCTGCCACAAATCTTTGTGTAGCTCTGCATCAAGATGCTTTCACAAAGTCCACAATGGATAATGCTGCCACAGGAGCCTTGGTTTCCTTAGCTTTGTTGTAAATTGGGGAACCATTTAGGCCGGAAAAGCCCTCTAAGATCATCAAGTCGTATGTCTAACCCAGCACTGCCAAGTCCAAGTCAAAGTGCTGTTCAGTGTGTAATTGCATGTTTTTTGTTGCATGAAGCCTAAAAAGTCTCAGAATGCTAGAGCAGTGTGAGTGGATGGTATGAGAGCAACCAAGACCATGGATTTCCTGCAACAAGGACACGTGTTGAGAACACCGAATTGCTGCTTGCTCATCGAACAGTGAGAACTGTTCATTAAAATCTGTTTAACTCCTTGGCGCCTGCCAGTGCTCTGGGGAAACTAGAATTGTGGTGCCAAAGGATTAAGTGCTACATGTTGAAATGGTTTAATGTATTTAAACTGTGATGAGTGATCTCCAGGAGGGAAGTCAGCCCGCTGATGCATTGGAAAAGAATATCTGCTTGTGTATAAGCTATCCCTGAAGACTGCCTGTGGTTTTATTCCTGGATTAAAAAAATGGCTCACCTCTTGTTTCAGTGTACAGTGTGCCACAGTGGGATGGGTGGAAAAGCTGAGACTTTTGTCAGCTGAAACTCCTGTGATCTTTATTCCTTGCACTGGGAGTTCCTCCCAGTGTAGTGTAGAAAGTGATTCTTGTCACGAGGGTAGACCCACGTTTATACCATGTCTAGTAGCACTTGACTGTAATTCACAGTGACATTTATTAGCAATAATTCTGTGCATATTGATGGCAAATGTACTTAGCAATTACCTCTGAGCAGATTGTTCATGGGATGTTGTTGATTAGGAAGGTAATTGTGTGTGGTCTGCTGGTGAGGCAGGAAATGAGCTGCTCCTTGGCTCCTCTTCGGGTTTCCAGTTGGAGATGGCTCTTGTGAACTTCCTCAGGGTGTTGAGGTTCATAACATGCTGAGGTTACTTAGCCATTGGGTCAGATTCCTAAAAATCTTACTTTTAAATATCTACAGAAGGTGGTAATAAGGCATATAGCTCTTATGCTCAGCTATAGGAAGGTGAAGTATCTTGATTGAATTGTCATAAACTGTAGTTGTGCTAGGGCCTATTAAAAGTAAGCAGAAGAAAATGAAGTGTTTTGTTGTTTGTATTTTTATAATTAGGTGTAGCTTTCTTGAATTTTTGGTTTCTAGTTTTTGAAAAGTAGAATATTCCTCTTATTATTATATATTTATTATTANTGTATTCCTATATGCCTCTTAATTTTACATAGATTTAATAATACTTTTATGGAAATTTTACTATCTTGGGTGAACACGCTTTTTAAAAATTAATTTCTTAGTCATCCTTACTATTTTTTAATTTTCCAGAGCTTGGCATTATTTATAATTCTTCACTTGTGACCATGATGAAACAAGCCTTATGAAAGACATTTTTATATGAACTGTATGATGTAAATAAAAAATCCATATTAAAAAAGTTTTATTACAATGGCTGAATTTTGAAGTTTCTGTGTTTTCTTACTGCCTGGTTAGTAGTTACTGGAAAGAGCAGTGCAACCACCCAACAACACAAGCAACTTCTCTACCCTATGGTCCATTTTCATATGCTTTGTTCAGTCTCTTTGCCTTCTGAGAATAGGTTATTGCTCTTTTCAAGATCATCTCACTACTCCTTTGGAAATCACTCTACGATGATGTTGTTTCCCTCTGAACATCTCATTTTTGTCCTTCTGGTTGGACAATATCTTGTGGTGCCATGCTCTCTGGTTTAAGTACAGCACCTGGGAGCTCAGAGCACGTGGCTGCAGTGTCACTTTGTGGGGATGCTCACACTGCAGTGAGGCACTGCATCAGCACCTGTTCCAGGATATTTGGTGTCTCAGGGGGAAGCGTATAGTTATAATCTATAAGAGTCTTGTCTGTGGAAAATACCCCTGTCACTGTTCAGAAATACAAACTGCATATGACATAGCCATGATTGTTCACGTAGCATTTTTTTAGTTGCTTTGTCTGGGAGAATTCTGCTCTCTGATTTTGCAGTTCATATGCTTTCACTTCTTCTGAATGTCCAGTTGGTACTTCTTCCTACTAGACTGTGCTTGAGGCTCAGAAGAAAGCTGTGCAATAATGCTTTGTGCTATAAAAATGGGGTTTTTTTTGAGGTTTGAGTGCATGGGTGTGCTTTAGCCTAATGAATAAATTGCCCTGGACTGAGTCCCTGCTAATAGTGCTGTTATTGATTTCCTTCAAGAGGAGGCCTACCATTAATAGAAATGTATTCTTTTTGAGGAGTTTCAGATGTTCTTTAGCCCAAGAAGTGCAGCCTTTGCCTCTTCATCCATAACTGGAATTTGCTTATAATTTAGGAGAATATTTGAGAATTTTGATTGCAGGAAAATCCACAGAGACACTAAACCTATATACTTGAAGATTCAGCTGAAAATTTCCTGATTCAATAAATCCCAAACTGGAGTCAGCATCTGCTCAGCTGAAGCTGGAGTTAGTCTCACTAACACAAATCATTCATCTTTCCACTGTCTGTATTCCATAATTTCTGCACAGTCTTTAACTGTATTGTGACTCAAAGGTGTTAGAGAGCACATGCTGATATTGCATTTTAAATCAGACCATCAATTCATTTAACCTGTTCACTGAGCTGTAGTAGGAAGCTTTACTCATTATCTGTACAGAAGTTTTTAAACACAAGGTTCCTAAGGGCTGTTTGTGACATATTAAAGCAAATACGAGGACATAGAGAAAGGAATAAATAACAACACATTTACTTCAAGCCTTTAAATGATTTCACATATGTTCAGCTATCACATAAAGGAAACGAGGGAAGGCAATCAATTTATGTACTCATTATTATCACTCTTAAGTAGAAGTAGTAAGTTTTTGAGAGTAATTAGAGCTGAAGATCAAACCACACAACCTATGGAAGCTCTGTTTTGCAAGGAATTATTCATTTTATTACTCGTGTCCAGGTTCTGTATGAGCAACAGGGCAGAAAAACAAGTAGCATCTAAGATGAGGATATACTTTGTTTTGTCTGAATATCTTACTGGTATTAAACACATCCACCAGATCAGGTCTTTTCAATATAGTAGTTAGGTTCTCGAGACGATGGAGCTGGACTGGTTTTAGAACTGGGGCCTCTTGGCCTCTCTGCTTTCCTCTGCATAAGCCATTTTATCTGTGTAGAGTGTGCTAATCCAGTGTCGGTATGTAACTTTGAGAAAGTAANGCATATACACCAGACCCAAAAGAAACAAACTCCATCAAAAAGTCAAAATCCATGAAATTACTTGCAAAATTAAATAACCCACGTTTGAACACTTAAATATAGCTGATGAAAAAATGGTACTTCAGCATAACTGGATATTTTAAAACCTGTGTAATTGCAGTCACTTTTGCAGTGGAGTTTGGAAGATACACCTGTGATTCCTCTCCCTGCTCTAATTTTATCTGGACAGGTTCACCCTGTACTTACTTTCCCCAAGGCTTTACAGGTCCTTGATCCAAGTATGCAATCTATTAATGTGAATGAGTCTTGTGTGTATTGTCTTTATCCTGCTATTGAAAGAGGCATTGTTTGTGAAAACACAGAGTGTTCCGTGTTTATAGCTCTCTCTCACGTTATAGATTTGGCTTGCATCCCCCTCATTGTCTTGGCAAGACGAAAATTGAACAAGAATGTGTGTGCCCCAATTGGGAAAAGGATACATTAATTATTGCAGCTGAATGACATTGATTATGGCAATTAAGCTTTTTTTTTTTTTTTTTTTTTTTTTAATAACATCTTTCATTCTACGGGACTGTGCTAACCCGGTGTTTTCTTACTTTATGTTGAATATTGTCTTGAGAAAAAAGCCTTCTTTGATACTCAAATAACCTTAATCTCTGTTCAGATGAGTTGTGCATACAGTGTGGTGGAAAAAATGATGTTTTAAAAATGCACTCACTTTACTTTTTTAACCTTTTTCTTCTCACTTTCTTCTGTTAGGAGAAAAATTAGGTACCTGTTGGGAATTAGTATCAGTCTTGCTTCGTAACCATTTTCTAGATTCAGAAAGCCTTAGGAAAATGTCATGTTCAAGTTACTTTAGAATATATTATCTGTGCTCCATTATTGGCTGTGGTTTCTGTCCAGGGTTAAATACTTTGAGCAGTTCTTGGTTTTACTAACAGGAGCTGCATTGTGTTACTCATGGGGGATTCTATATAAAGGAAACCATGTTTCCGTGATAAAAAACTGATTTCCTTTAGAATGTGCAGTTCACTAGGTGACAATTTTTAATGTGTTTTTAATAAACTGATTGTGGAAAGAAATAATTTTGCTTTATAGTGAATATTCCCCCTGGTGTGCTTCTTAAAATTGAGATCTGGATTTAAGAACAAAATTGGGTTAAGCAGAGTAACACCACTGTAACCTGGCTATAAACCTGTGTTTATGGCAGGACTTATTTATTTGAAAATACAAAATAAACAGGCATTTGGGTAATTAGTGTGCTGCGATGCTGTAATGCAGGGGATCAGCTATGCCACTCTTGAGCCTTTCAGCATATAAAACCCTCCACTCTTTGTGGTGATGTAGGTTTCTCATCATAATTTTGTTTTTGAAAGCAGAATAAATCCTGATGAGCCAAGAGGTTTATCTTCTGGGGTTTTTTAGTATTATATGCTAACTTCAAGTGGTTTAATAAGCTTTTTCCTCAGTGAGTCTTAAAAGTCTTTTGTTGCAGTTGTTTTCATAAAGTATTGATGTAAAATATGACCAGTTTTACTGCTTAGAATAGTTGCAAGTTTTTTAATAATTCTGAATCATTGCATGCATTTTATCCCATTGTATTATGATTGGGGAACGTTTTCTGTTCCCTTAACACGCACCAACTTGTCATTGAAATGTGTAAAACTTCCTCCATAGATAAATATGTATCCATGAAAAAGTTCTATCTATGTTACTCTAGAACAACAGTGACATGCTCAGTAGCTACATTCTTTTGACATTGTTTTATAATGTTGCTCAGTGTATATTAGACAAATGAAATTGTCTCTGATCATTCCTCGCTTGGGTTTAAAACACAGAGTGGGAAAATATGTGAAGTGCAGGGAATTTTGAGAGAACATTTAGCGTGGACCAGTGAAAAGTCACCAGTGGTTGGTTCAGCTGTTAGTAATAACGCCGTTTAATATGATCTTCTGTAAGTAGTGAAGGGACGCTTGATGTGCTAAATATTAGCACATTCCCACAATACCAACATCTCATTTAATTTATGCAGTTGTTATTAGTTACTTTTCGATATAAAAAAGAGAAGGCATCACCATTTTCTCTGTTAATAATCTCAAGTGCTTTCTACTTCAGGAAAAAAAAAGCCTATCTCCTTTAATAGCTAGAACTTCAAGAGTTTGTTCCTTATTTGAGATATTGATCAACTGCCTTTGTGTGTTCGAATTTTTGCTCTTTATTTTGGTATTTGAAAACCAAGAAATCCTTTGCTGTGTCTTTTTTAGGAGCAGAGTGTGAAGACCTCATAGAAGAGCTGCTGTGTTGCCTCATCCAGCTCATTGTTGAAATTCCCCTCTTGTAAGTAGGCTTTTTTATTTTTTTTCTTAGTCTTCTTTTATAAACCAAGCATTTGAGGGAATATGGAACTTGTAGTAATGGGTTTATAATGTTTAAATAGTTGTATTTGAATGTTCCATGCAATGGAGCAGTACAGATAATGATAAGCTGCTGCCAGTGCCAGCCCTGAATATTCTGTTGGAAGAAGTACATGATGAACATCTCACACCCAGTTCAAACCATCAACAGAAGTTATTCCATTTGTTTCAGGTACCCCTGTCAGCACACAGACAGTAACTGGTGGAAATGGTTGTGCTCATGGTACAGGGGAAGGTACAGTGGAGGTGTCACTTCAGCTCTGGGGTATGCAGTAAGGTGAAAACTAAAGTTCTTCTGCAGTTCTGTGGGGGTTTAAATTGCAAAAATAAATCATACTATGCTATTTAATACTGATTTCTAAAATTCCAGTGAATTGATGTCTGAAGAAGGGACAAGAGAAATGAATAAGTGGAATGTTTCTGTAGCTGTCCAGATTTGTTTACACAGCTTTTTTTTCATGCATCTGTTGTATTTGAGAAATGCTGATTCCACGTCTTGTTGGGAAATGTGTCATGAAACATACTTCAGTGTTTTATGTAGGAGAGCATGCTTTGTTCTTTGGGGGAAAAAAAAGCGTCCTTTCACTTTTGTTAAAGTTTTCTGATGAGTTTTGACTATTTTCCCCATTATAAACTTTACTAAAGGTAGAGTGAGCAGTGTCTTCAGTGTTAAATTGCATTGTAGTCTGTGTCTAAAATGTAGCGCCCCAGCTGAGGCATAGCAGCTTTGGAGGAGTTTCAGATTATCTGTTACAGTGTAGTGTAGAGCTCTGCTATCTTGTAGCTTAGATTGTTCTTTTGGTTGGAGAACAGACAAAGATGCAAAGATGTTTTTTGAAACGTTGGTGTCATTAAATGCAGCTCTGTCAATGTCAACACGAGGGATTTGTGTAGGTAGAGTGTAATGAATTAGTGGTGTGATTCAGAGTGTCATTCCACAGAGCTTGTCAGGACTTCCTGGAGCAGATACACGCTTTGTTTGGAACAGATTAGAGGAAGTACAGGGGGGCGAGAGGACTGTGATATAAGGGCAAGTTCATAAATCCTGCAGAGTTTTATTTTTCTTTCTTGGAAGTACCAAGGTGGGTGTGTGTGTGTGTGTGTGTAGTCCAGTATCCTTTATTCTGCCTTTGCAGCAGAGGAAAATGATTTTTCCTCACCCACTTCAACAACTGAACCTGTCAGCGTCTGTTTCTGTGTGAATGTGGTTGCTGCAAGTGGAAGCAGCTGCTGAAAGCACTTAGATTACTATAAAATCTAATAATAAAATGGCTTAATTAAAAAGAAAATTATAAAGCCTGTCCATAATCTAATATTCAGCTATATTGAAAACTTAAATTTCATAAGAGTGATATGGAAGATTTTTGTTTAGTGGTTGGTTTGGGTTTTTTTTTGGTTAAATAAGTTTTTTTAGCTAAATATTTCCTGAAACAGCATGTTGCTGATTGCTAATAAATACTAACACAAAAATGCGTATGACTGTCTTGTTTATGACTAGAATATATTTTAACAATGTGATAATGCCTTAACTAAGAATTTTGTTCCCATATCTTCAAAAGGGAAATAGTTAGGGGAAAGGAGATACTGGAAAAGTTGCATTTTCTAATACACAATCCAACTATGTTCTTCAAAAAGGTGTTATAAGGTATTATTACTTTATTATTAATTTTGTTCAAGAGACTGCTCAGGAGTGTTTTTCCTAATGAGTTTACTTCTTGCTTACCTTACTCTCTCTGGTCAAGTATCACTAGAAGTTCTTTCCCTATTTTGTTTCAAGGGAGTAGTCCATTTCTGTCTTTAACTGGAATGAATCAGGAGAACTGCGAGCTTAGTATGTGAATTTGGGGAAGAAATATATTGAGTGGAATACATGAAATGTTCAAACTTGTAATGATCTCTATGTCAGGACTTAGGATCACCTGTGAGAGAACAGACAGCTTTGGCAGCTTGCAGTGGCACTGTAACATAGTATATGTCTGTAAAGATCCTATTAAAGATGAATTTTGGTTGTGACAGACCATTAAAATCCCCATGCTGAACTTCTAGGGTCTTCGAAGTGTCTTTCAGAAAGGATTTTGTTAGCATCATTCAGTAGCCTTAACAGAGGATTGTGACAATTAATATGTCCCTTGGGTTTTGTAGGTGCAGTTTGGTGAAGGAGTGGATACAGCTGGGAGCTGCTGTCTGAATATATTGCATGTCTACACCTCAGTTAAAGATTTTATTTTTCTCCTTCACTGAAACTGTAGCATTATTTTTAAAGCATGGAAGGCCATCTCCATGTTCAGAATGCAGGAACAGAGGTACCTGTGCAGATGTCTTGCATTCCTTCCTTTGAACTTGTTCTGAATGTCCAGTTGGGTGCTTGAGATACCTGTGTGTGGTGTTTTGCAGGCAGGTACATGGTTGTTCCAGGCTGGTTGAAGAGCAGCCCTGAGGAGAAGGATTTTGGTATATCCTGGTTATAGCCCAGAGGTTGTGAGAGGCTGAACATGCCCCAGCCATGTGCACTAGGAACCTGAACCCCCTGCCCTGGGCTGATCCCCAGCGTGGGCAGCAGGGCNGGAGTGTCCAAGGCCAGGCTGGATGGGGTGTGGAGCAACCTGGAGTAGTGGAAGGTGTCCCTGCCCATGGTAGGGGGTGGGACTGGAAGGCCTTTAAGGTCTCTTTCAACCCAAACCATTCTGGGATGCTAAATGTAAGTACTTTGGACTTGGCAGGGACACTGAATTTGTGAAGGCTTCAGTCTTCTCCTGAGTATGGGCAGAAGTCACTAACCTCTGAGCTTGCTCTAGTTGCCACCCTTGGCTCATTTCTGTCTACAAAGCAACCTGCAGCATACTTGGAAATTGCAAGTGAACTGTCTCTCAAAATGAATAAGGAATGTGTGGGATATGGAAGAAAATAAATGGGGAAGAAAATAAATGTCAAATCTCTGTCTCTTACTATGGAACATAACTTTTTTTTTTTTTTTTTTCTGTTGGGAAAGTCTGCAGAGCCTTTCTGGGAGGCAGAGCATTTCTGGAAGTGTCTCAGCTTTTTATAGGGAATTTAGGAAAAAGTTAGTTTGTATTGGAAAAGGCAAATGTGCTTGAAGGCATAGGTTGCAGTAGGGACTCTGGGACTCTGCAACATTGTGGTGCTGTGTGTGAGAGTTATTAAAACTATCTTGAATTACCTTCTGAAGAACAGGCTGTGCTGCATTGTACAGAATTCCAGGGATAAAGGTCTCAGGTTTAATTTTATAGAAAATAGAGTTTTCAACAATTAGACTTGTGCAGTCCCTTATAACACTTGTGTTACCGTATGTTGATGTTTGATTTATGATTCCCTTGGGTGTGCTATGGATACTCTGCTTTTTCTTTGGTTTTGCTAATGTTAGCACTCAGGAGTGTACATGAATGATCGAACTGCATAGTCGGCAAAAAGATACAATGTTAGTATTTAATTGTATGACTTCTATGTAGAAACTATTGCTAACATTTTGTTGCAGGATGGAGCTCCCAAAGCTTTAAATTATGAAGGCTTCTTTCAGCAGCTTGTTAAGAGCTAGTATCCGTAACTGAACATCTGGTTGTTATCAGTGCATTTTCACTTCATTATAAACTATAAATGCATGTGGAGGAAAAATGAAATACTGTGATCTAGTTACATCACTCCTAAGTAGCACCCTGTGGTGCCAGTACAAGTTAGTTGATATTTCTATTACATTCCCTTATTTTCTCTTGTTATGGCTGTTTTAGGGTGCAATCTTAGTTGTTTGGAAATTTTAAATGTTGACAATGTTTTGACTCATTTAGTGATGCTCGCTGCATTTTGTGGGAGCTTAAAAGTCAAATGTAGGAGGAAGAAAGGCAATATAGTTGATTATAAAGCTCTACAAAATAACTGCAGTGTAGGAAATGTGCCGTGTACAGATGATGACAAATGTTTATGCTTGCTTTCTTGCCAGTTGTGAACAGCAAAGAGATTAAGAAATGTTTTCTGTTCTAGCTCAGGAGTGCTGTATTTTAATTATTTTTGTTACTTTCAAAAGAATAGGTCAGAATAGTGCTTTTTAAAAAGAGTCTATTCAAGGAATTTCTATCGAGATTGTAGTAGCTCCATTATTTGAAAAACTATGTGACTTTTGAATTTTTGGCAACTTTGTCTGATCATCAAAGGCAAACTTCCATCTGTTGAAACTGAGATTGAAGGTATCAAAACCATCCAAACTGAGAGAGATGTGTGTTGCTTCACTTTGAGGAGCCTCAAAATTTAAGACTATTGTGCTCTTTTTAGGAGGAAGCTGATTCATATAGTGGGAGTTTTATTTGCTGTTGCACTTTGGGGTGGTGCACCAAATAAAACATAGTTATGTATTTGGAAGATTTTCTTAATCACTCATATCCTTATTTCTATTCGTAGATGTGCAGTGTTATAAGTGTCTAAAGATCCTGAGTAGGAGAACCTTTATCTGTATTACATATTCTTACTCTGTTCTTGTTCAGTTTTTATTTTAGACTTAGATCAATATTTCTCTAAGGCCTATGTGTTCACTAAGTGTGCTTTAATTTGTAACAAACTTCCTCACCTCAAAGCACAGTATCAGAGAACTGTGCAGTTTTTCATACATTATGCTGTGTTTCATGTTCCTAATAATCTGCTTTCTGATATGGTTTTCAGCCCTGTTTTCACAAAAGATGATGGGTGTTGAAAAACCTCTGATTGCAGGTGTTTGGCTCTCAACAGCAAAGACATAGAGACTGTGGAGCAGGTCTGCTGTTCACTTAGGCTGCTTCACTGAAATGCAGGATGTGATTCCTGTGGTCTGACTGTGTAGAACTCTATGATGGTCTAATGTAGACCACGTGAGTCTTCTCTTTCCTGGGGCTTGTAACCTGCACCTGTCCATTTTTATGGGAATTTGGGCTGCTCTCTTGTGTTCTGTTGTTTGAAAAGTAAAGTCTTATAATTAGTTTTAGTGGGTATTGGTAACAAGACTTGATATGTAAAGTAAATAGAGAATGATACAACTTCTCTTTGCAACGTTTAAAAGTCCCGAATCTGTAGAGGGAAGAAATAAATATCAGTGAGGTGAAAATACACACAGTCACATAGTATCAGATGGTTTAGGAACAGGTCTGTGAAAAAAGGCTCCTGAGTCCAGCTGTCATGTTAGTCCTTTAGCTACTACCTTTAGGGTTTTTCCATGTCACTGATGACCCCAGGGCTGGAGCCCCTCTGCTCTGGAGCCAGCCTGGCACAGCTGGGGGTGCTCAGCTGCACAAGAGAAGGCTCCAGGGAGAGCTCAGAGCCCCTGGCAGGGCCTGAAGGGGCTCCAGGAGAGCTGCAGAGCCACTGGGGACAAGGCATGCAGGGACAGCACACAGGGAATGGCTTCCACTGCCAGAGGGCAGGGCTGGATGGGATCTTGGGAAGCAATTCCTGGCTGGGAGGGTGGGCAGGCCCTGGCACAGGGTGCCCAGAGCAGCTGTGGCTGCCCCTGGATCCCTGGCAGTGTCCAAGGCCAGGCTGGACAGGACTTGCAGGTTTATTGGAAGGTGTCTGTGTCCATGGCAGAGGGTGGAATGAGATTATTTTTAAGGTCTCTTCCAACCCAAATAATTCTGGGATTTTTTGTTTCCTCACCGTATTCTTCTCCCAGTTGAGAATACTCAGTGTGGGGAGATGCGGTACAAAATGTCAGAGATGCTTTCTGCTTCCAGTCAGTGTTTGCTGATTGTCCCCTTGGGACAACTCCCAAATGTTTAGAGTCAGCTGTAATGAGTGTAGAACATTATCAACTGCCACAGTGCATGTGTGCCATCAGTGAGTGTAAAATTAGGAGTGTTTCCAAGAGGAAAGATTATGTTCTCTTTCAGTTGTTGTACTTGCATCCCAAGGCTGATAGCCAGATATTGTACTTGCTTTTCAGTTTACAAAACGGATCCTATTCTCTGTGGTGACTCCTCTTTCACCTTTCTGGTGGGCCCTCAGGAAGCAGGGAAATGAAACCTGGTTCCTGTATGATTTGAGACTTTTTGTATGAATCAGCCCTTTTGGCAACTCTCCTAAATTAGAAAATGAGTTACCTTTTAACCTTTTAATACTCGGAGTAGACAGCTCTGGCTGGGTGAAAGTTCAGGAAAATATTTGAACAGGGAGGGGGCTCGGTCTAGGGGTGGGAGTTGAAATTTGGAGTTTGGTTTCTGACTGTTCAGGCTGTTTGCTCTATAGGTGTGAAATCATTTATGAGCTCTCAGCCTCCATGTGCTGATATAGAAATAGCTACATTTCACTGAGTAATTAAAGTGTTTACAACAGCATGTGCCTTCAGAGTGTTAATTGGAGTTCGTAGCTGAGTTTTTCCTCTATGGTGCCTCTGTGCTTCACCTTGGTTCCTCTGTCACAAACCTCTCTCTCACAGACAGGGAACAAAGCTGAATGATTGGGAGCACAGAAAGCACTTGTGAGCGGTGCTCGGCCTTGGAGAGAAGCCAGTAGCAGCAGGATGGTGACACATAGGTAGATTGTTGAAGTTCTTGGTAGGTGATGCTGATAGGAGGTCATCCACATGGTTTTGAATGGATAAAGCAGATGCCAGGATACTGGGGAGCTGTGCTTTTAACAGGACCGTAGTTCTTGTTCTGTGTGGAGTGACTGCATCATTTGGAAACAGTATTTGGTCTAAGGTTGGACAGGGCTTGGAGCGACCTGGAATAGTGGAAGGTGTTCCTGTCTTGGTCAGGGGGTGGAACTGGATGACCTTTAAGGTCTCTTCTGACACAAACCAGTCTAGGATTTGTTGATGCTAATTTACAAGTTTGCCACAAACGTTAATAAAAACTTTTAAATAAAATAAATCAACTAAAATGTGTGTTCTTGGTGGAAGACCAGAAGATAAGTGATATTCTCTCCAATCCAATATCTTGGAAGAATTAGGTGCTGCACCAATTTCTTCTAAAGCAGTTCTACTGTATGTCTAAATGCAGTCTTCTTTAAAGCAGCACTCTGAGGGCTGTAGAGGTCCCAAGGAGCCCAGGATCTCTGTTACCTACCTGGCAAAGCAGATTAAGATGGAACGTTGTCTGACTCAGTAGAATTTATTTCCTGGAGCTTGTGGACTCTCCATCCCTGGCAGTGTCCAAGGCCAGGTTGGACAGGGCTTGGAGCAACCTGAGATAGTGGAAGGTGTCCTGCCCATGGCAGAGGGTGGCACTGGATGAGCTTCAAGGTGCCTCCCAACCCAAACCGTTCTGTGATTCTAATTTTTGTCTTTTGATTTAACAAGTTGTTGTCTAATGACTACTATAAATCACACAACTCCTTCGTTGTTTAATTTTAAAGTTTTTATTGAAATGATCTGGCATCATTTGCTTTTGAAAGGAATCCATTGATGTATGTGTTTTTCATTGAAATGTAGACACCACACACGTGTTAAATACACACATTTGTTACGCTGGTATTGGAGAATCTTCCTTTTTGGAGCTCCTCATTCTATGAAGAATCCACAATTTAACATAATCTCAGATAGAAATGGTATGATGCATCTTTTCTTCAGAGAGTACCTCTTTATGTATAAGGTTTGCTGCTAGAAATCAGTTTTAGCTTGGGTGTCACATGGGAGAACCTGGGCCTGCTCCATGCGGTCCAAGGATGTTGCTGCATACAAGGAGGTGTGGCACCAGGACAGCTGCCTGAGATAAGGAAAGATGTGTGTTTTGACAGACAGACCTGTAGTAAAGGAGAGAGAATAAGATGAAAAAATTGAGAATAACTAATGAATCCCCAAAAGAGAAAATGCAAAAGAAGAGAAAGAAAAGACCGTGTTTTGGTACATTGCTTTATGAACTCCATTTACGCAGAACATGAGCTCTATCTGTAGGTTTTTTTATTTGTTTTGTAAGACACTTGAGAAGGAAAAAAATATGCCACAGAAGCTCAAAACAACATGCAGTTATTCTGGCTTTCTGAAATAAGTAGCTAAATAATTTTGACATGTAATTGATACATGAGTTCATTATTTCTAGTTTCCTCCTAATCTGCAAGCAAACAGTTTTCAGGGGAAGTTGGAGATCAGCATAAATTCCATGTAAAGTCGTTCTATATGACTGATAGCGTGGAATAAAATTAAAAAAAAATCAAACCCCAGACCCCCTATTATATAGTCTCTCAATATAAATAAACAGTATATTCTTTGAAGTTGAAAGAGATTTCTGGTAGTTCTTGTGATCCTTTAGAAATGCTTGAATTTCAGAAAACTGGACATTTGACCCTTCGTGGAGAAAATAATTTTGCTCTGAAGCTTTATCCTTGTGCTGGTAAATTAAGGGCGACTGGACCTGGGGTTTACCCCAGATATCAGGACCTTGCTTGTGTTTATGTCAGAACAGATTTAATTTGAACAGATTCTACAGGTTTGAGTGGAGTGTTTCTACAGTTAAATGTGCCCTGTCTGAGTGTTGAACTTAGAGAAAATGAGAATAACTCACTAAGTGGCACTGCTTGAATTTACCTTTCTGTTTGTTTTTTCTATCAGAGTTGTATAAGGATATTGAAAACATTTTTTTTCTTCACAAAATATACTTAATACAGTACAGTATTCTCTTAGTTTATTTTTTTATGCTGATTCTTATCAAAACAGAAAATTATTTTGTAATGTTTCCTCACATTTGCTATTCCACTTGTGTGGGTTATAATAAAAATAAATGAATGAATGATTGAAATGGAGAAAAAGTATACTAGACCCCAAAATTTGTTTCCTCTCTGGATAGTGACCCAGTGCATGTTGTAATATGTTATGAAGTTATTACCCTTTTCATTCATCACCCTGGGGTAGGAGACATTGTTCTTGTATTCTCAGCCTTTGCCATAATGATAAGTTTCTGAACGTTTTTCTTATGATATCAAAAAAGTATTTTTCCAAACTGTTGCTTTTATTTTGATAGAAAAAGATTTTTTAATTTTTATTTTTTATTTTTGCTGGTGGCTGAACCTTTGATAATTGACCCATTTATAGATAAGTGCTCTTTGCTTTGCTTGGGGTGCGTGTGGGCGGCAGATTGCACAGCACCCCTGGTTTGGAGAGGGAGCAGGCACTGTTCCTAGAGCAGCCTTGCTTCTGGCTGAGATGAATTTGCAGTGGAACCAGATCAGAGTGTAACCTCTGGCCTGATCTAATTATCAGCATTTACACTGGCGAACTTCCTCAGGAGTGGGCAAAAAGTCAGGTAACTTGCAGAGAATAGAAGTAATTCAAAAGGACATCATGATTTTCAGGAAAATGTTACTTAGGCAGTATGTCCTTTCCCAACCGTAACTTCAAATATTTGGGGTTCAAATACTCAAATGAGGTGAGAGAAAATAAAAAACAGTGAGTTTGCACAACCTTCACTTTTAAAAACATTTTTATATGAGAGGTGGTGCAGTTCTGTGGATTGTGATCCAGGAAATTGTGATTCCAGTTTGCTGTTGGCTTTGAGTAAATAACTGCACTCTGCAGAAACTCCAGCCTGGAGCTACTGCAGAAGAGCTGAACTTAAACTGTCTGTGCATTGTGATGCATGAAATTCTTCTTTTCACACTTCACAATAATGCATGTTGTTTACAGCATATCTGGCAGCATGCTTGAGAATATTAAGCTCTTTGATTATGTTAAAAATTAGACTGATGTCTTCCAAATAAAATCCTGTGTATTTCAGTGAGGACCATACCAACTCTCATCCTGACACTAGTGAAAGTCTAGTCTTTTCTGGGGTTAATTTGTTTTGCTTTGTGAGATTGCACTGTAGTTTTCGAATCAACATTGTTTGAAAGAACACTTAGTTTTATGCTTATACCTGTTCTAATTATTGAGAATAAAATTTTTGTAAGGTGATGTTGTAACAAAGAAAAATTTAGCATCACTGATTAAACAACATCAATGCTGATTTGTTCTTTGGTGTTTTGATTTTTCAAAAATCTTAAATATTGAATATTAAATATTTACATTTGACAATAATAAACAGATTTTTTAATTTCCAGCAGCTCCCAGGCCAGAAGACCTCGATAGTTATTGAAGGGAAACAGTTGTAACTTAGCAATACTGGATTGTGAGGCATACTGGTAAATCAAATAGTGACAGTAGGAAAAGCCTTAAATGACTTGTGGTAACAACAATACTTGATAACAATATTTCTGATGAACTGCAGGATGGTGCTGTTGCACCAAATGAAGTACTTCTTTGGAGGATGTAAAAATGGTCTTTGGTTGAAAGTAAGAATGGTACTGGTTCACGTCCAAGTTAGTTAATTTCATTTTTAAAGGTTTCTTGCAGTCTGCTATTTGTTACTGATTAAGGAGGCAAATGCCATTTTTTTCTCCCTTTTAAAAACAAGATTTGTAACAAAGTCATTATAGGCAGAGGTGGGAGCAGAAAGCACAAGATATTTTTAATAGTATGCATGTCATCTGTTCTGCTGCATGGCCTTTGCTAATCAGCCTGAGCTAAATGAACTTTGCTGAACTGTCTGGTGTCTGTATTTAAGCATTGCAGCTCATTCTTTGTGATTATCTGTAATACCTTGAAACTTTCTAGTTCCCTGTTACCTCAAAAATACCATTTAAAACTGAACAATGTACGTGGTATCCTGTACCTTGAGTGTTTTGTACACTTGAGGTGACACTTGTATATTACATTCCTTTCACAGGGATCCAGTTTTCTTGGCAGATGGAGCTGTGCTGGGCTAGCTGGACATTCATTCCCTCACTTAGCATGATGGTTTTGCGACAATTTTGTTGAACAGTACAAAGGACACGCTTCTGAGAGTTGCTTGTTATTTTTAGTAGGAAGTATAGTCTATCAATTGTAACTTGAGTGCTGTGAGCAGTACCTCTTTTTACATTGTTTTGTCCTTTGGCTTATGAAAAAAGTACTTATTTCTAAGAAAAACAACCTGGTGTTGATATGAAACGATTCTGAGTTTCTTGAATTTGTTGTTTACATGTTCTCTGTTGAAACTCTCTGTGCTACACAGTGTTTAACATCAGGTGAAGCTACCAAGTATTCTTGGAAATCCAGCTTGTAAACAACCCAATAGATTAATCTCCGTGCTTTTCCCTTTATTCTGCAGAGATATTACATACAGCATTTCTTTGGAAGCCGTGACAACTCTCATTGTGTTCCTCTCCTGCCAATTATTCCACAAAGAGATTCTTCGAGAGAGCATCATTCACAGATACCTGATGCATGGTCGATGGTATGTCCTGCTCTGGGGTGCTGCCCAAGGGCAAAGCAAACACTGCTGGTTGCTTCTTTAGGTTCCTTGTACCTGAAAACAGAAAACAGAAGGCAACAAAATGTTATCTTGATAGATTCTGCTCAAAAGAAAAGAGAACAGAAAGACAAACATCTGTAAAGGCTCTTGGAGGGATTTGGGTGGAAATCTCACAGCCCAGACTTCAGCAAAACTAGTTTGGAAATAATTTTTGTATTTTGAGAGTAGTTTCATTAACTTAAAGCAGCATTTATTTTTCAGGATGATTCTTTGATTCAGCAATAAGTCTTGTAGCACTGCAGCCTAGAGAACTCAGGTCCCTCAGAAATGGTAGAGCTTTCTTGACATCCAGATAAGCAGCAGTCCTTGGAAAGATTAAGACGTGTGCTGTGCTGAGCTGAAGGGAATACTTAGCTGGGGGTAAACTTGGTTGTGTGAGTAATACCACTTGTTCTGACAAGTTGGTGGTTGTGTTCAAGTGCTTTCACAGTGACATACATGTATTTTAGTCAGGCTCCCATTCATCCTCTTTCAACTTCAAGTTCCATGTGGGCAGATTTTTCGTAAATGTATTTATTCTCTGGTTTCCTGAAGTTTCTACTTGGTATAAGAGACAGATATTGCTCTGATGTGCAGGGAAAGGAGGGAGGCTCAGCTTGGAGCACAGAGCAGACTTCAGCCTGAAACAAGAGCAGGATAGAGCCAGACCCTCAGGATGTGTGGGGTGTCCTGGTACTTCAGTCTCTGGAGTGAGGGAATTGAGGGTTTGGGGGAAAATGGGGATTTGGGGGTTTGGGGGAAGAGTTAGTATGTGGTCTAAGAGGTCTGATTTGAGAGTAGGAGGTGTCTCACCTCTGCAGACAGACATGGGAATTTGGTGGGAATCAAGAGCAATGTGAACAGTTGGAGGGTTACTGGTGTGACATCCCACCCATAAGGAGAAGGAAACACCCAGGANCTTGGATGGGCTCGTTCCCCCCTGCAGTCCCTGGCCCTTCTCGGCCCCATCCCAGCGCTGAGCCGGGTTGTGCTTTTCTGCAGGAGCCACAGCCAGGAGGTTTGTCCCAGGAAATGCTGCCCTGCCTCCGTGTGGCCCCTTCTCCAGCCACATCCTGGTCTTTCTCTTGTGTGATTTTACCAAGTCCTTGTTTGTTATTCCCAGAAATCCTTGGTTGGCTCCACACCGTGCAGTGATCAGTGTTTGGGACNTAGTATGTGGTCTAAGAGGTCTGATTTGAGAGTAGGAGGTGTCTCACCTCTGCAGACAGACATGGGAATTTGGTGGGAATCAAGAGCAATGTGAACAGTTGGAGGGTTACTGGTGTGACATCCCACCCATAAGGAGAAGGAAACACCCAGGATTTGTAAATGTTCATGATCAAAATGAATGACAAAAATCAGAGGATCTGACTTTAGTAAATTACACACTTGGCATGGAAAACAATGTGTTTGTCCCTGATATCCCAGTGTAAGTACAGGATATCCCAGTGAAAGCACAGTGGGATTTGGATAAAGGTAGGAGAGGCTATAAAGAGAGAAAGAGAGAGAGAATTGAATCAGGGAAGGGGAGAGAGGAAGGAAAAAAGAGNACCGTGCAGTGATCAGTGTTTGGGACATGCATTTTTCTGATTCACTGATGTGAGGTTGGTTGTTTCATTGGTCTTTGCAAATTCATAGAATTATGGAATCCTTGAGGTATGAAAAGGTGTTAAAGATTGGTTCTGAGCTGGACACACACACAAAAATACTGTGGGGTGTGGAGAGATGTTGGTACCTGTCCTGTGTTACCAGAGCGTGGAGTAAAAACTGAAAAAATACAGTGTTTCTTTCAATTGCATAAATATTTTTCCACTTGTGTCTTGAGGTAAGTGAATACAATGATTCTACAAACTAAATGGTTTATTTAATAGCAGTATTTAAAAAATAAAACCCAGAAGCCAGTTTTCATGATCCTTGCTGTGGAAGATGTTCCTGCAGACCTCTAATGAAGTCTGGGCAGCTTTGTGTGGGCAAGACTTTGGAGTTCTTTCCCCTTCCAGTCTGGTCAGCACTGGGACATTACTGACCATCTTTAATGTCAAACACCAGCCTTTGCACCCCAACTGGACTTCATTGTGCCAGTTTTTGTGAATTGTGAGTCAACTAAAGTTTTTTGGTTTTTTTTCTTTCCAGTCTCCCATACACCAGCAGACTTGTGAAAACTTTGCTGTATAATTTCATTAGACAAGAGAGAAGCCCTCCTCCAGGGGCCCACGTCTTTCAGCAGCAAACAGATGGAGGAGGACTGCTCTATGGAATTGCATCTGGGGTGGCAAGTGAGTCTGATTTTCAATAAATTGTACTTAAGACCATATGAAGTATCGCCTTCTGTGTGCCCTCTCTTGCAGACACACCTGTAGCCCATTTCTTTTTCAGCAAGTGTTACCAGTGTAGAAAAGCTGTCCACAGGCCTGCATGGCCCGTCTTGAGATGTGTTAGAATCTGAAGCAATTATACCTGCAGGACAGCAGATGGCAAAAGTATCACATAGCCCTGGTTTTTTTAACTAACACTTTAAAAAACCCTCAACCAACCAAGTAGTGCCCTATTTGATGAATCACGTACTTAAGTTACTTTAAATGCTGCAAGAAATAGTTTTATATGCACGTTTTATTCTTTACAATTACTCAGTGGTGACCTGCTTTGTGGCTCTGCTTGAGCAAAAGATTGGGCTAGGTGGTCCCAAGGGGTCCCTCCCAGGAGGGTTCTTTGATGTAAGGGAGCAACCTAGATAGGAATTTTTGTAACATACTGTGACTTTCCCAGTAAGTTGACTCATGTTTTTTCCTTATAAGTATGACTAGATTCTGACCTTTCCCAGACTGTTTGCTGTAGAGAAATACTGCCTGAAGAATAGCAAAGACTTGATGCCATTTGTTGTTCAGAAAAAGGTTTCTCAGTTTTGTTGCACTATTATACTCTGTTTTGGTTGGTGGCTGCTCCCTTCCCCACACCAGATGTGTTTTACTGGTATTTAAAAATCCATCCTAGAGGTTTTTTCTTTTCCACTGAATGAGGATAAAACATAATACAGTGCTAATAGCAAAGGTAGATATTATTTTCTTTCTCCACGATAAACTAGAGAACATTTTGCAAGTCAGTTGCTGTTAAAACCGATACTATTTATTTAGCTCTTTTGTGAAATCAATTCACTGGCAGCCTCCTGAGGGAATATTAAAGTTCAGGCCGCAAGGGGTCTGCCAGAATTTGCAGTCGGAGGCAGTGTCCGCGTCTCTCCTCACGGCGGCAGCAAAAGCGCACGGCTGCTTTTCTGCTGCTCATTCTGCGCTCCGGGCTACACCCTCCAGGGCCGCGCCTGGCTTGTGTCCCTAACATAAAGCCAGCACGAAGTAGTGGCTTGGTTTGCAATTCACCTACACGCACGCCAGATTAATTAAATTGTTCCTTACAGTGTTTTAGTCGAGAGTCCCATCAGGTATATTCTTTTCCTTCGTTGCTATTGCAAGGGGGAATTGCTCTTAAAATGTTTTTCTAAAGCAGTTTTCAGTATGTGGTTTGTAGTTTCGCAGTTTTTACTGCATTTTTTGGTATGTGTTATTACCTGAAAAATTGCTGTTATTTGTTTTATTATTAGTTCTGATCTCTCTAGTGTCTTTCTGTCAGTGCTGCCACAGGCAAAACACTTCTTCCCCTCCTCTCGTTACTTGACTGATTTGTAAATCCATCCATATTGCCACCACTCCAGCCTCCCTCTGTAACACTTCTCACATTATAACCCCCATGACTTTTTACTCGTTGTATATTAAGTTTCCATTTCTTAGTGCAAACTCTTAAGATTGCAGCCTACATCTGTTCTTGTCTCTTCCTACACTCCCACCTCCTTCACTCCTCTTGAACCATTCCCTTAGCAACTACCTTGGCATACGCCTACGCTTGTTTTCTTGCTTCTTTCATGAGTACCTGAAGTGCCATCTCTTAGCCTGGAAAATTAAGTGCCTTCATTTAAAGCTTTAAGAAGAGGAGCCTTTTTAAAGAGCTTTCTAATTTCCTGCCTGGGAAAAGGGAAAAAAGAAATACCACATCCTGTTAAAAAAAGTAGAAATGTTTTTTCTATCCATGCCCAGACAGTTGGTTGAGATTTTTTTTAAAACTATTTGCCTATATATAATGTTGGACTATAGGTAGAATGTGGACACGGTAGGATTGTAGAGTAAAAGGCATATTTGCCTGTCTTATCTCTGAATTAACTCTTATCAAATCAGTATTTTGGTTCATGTAGCCTCAGGTACATGGGTAGAGTGCAGCACAAATGAAGATGCAGCAACACGAGTTGATAGTCTGTTAGGGAACAAAAGCAAATTTTCAGCAATGAACAGCTGTAGAAAACTTTGATGTTCTTTCTGTATTGTATTACTTTTGTGTGTTTTGTAATCTTTACACAGAGATTGAAAGAAGAATGGAAGAAATGAAAACTCACTTTTGTGTTGCTCAATGCCTTTTAAACACCACAAAATGCTTAAAGTATGTTTACTGAAGTAGTCTAAATATAATCTACTTGGGATGAAAGGAGATAGGAGCCTGGTTTAAAAAATATATTTTTATTATGAAATTTTGAGGCCTAAAATAATTAATGTACTTGTTAATTAATTTACTTGATACCACCGTCATGATCATATATAATGTTATTCCTATTTTGTAGTCGCTTGCACTGCAGCAGGAGATCAACAAACAGTTACAAGACTGTATTTTAGATCCACCCTCCTTTTCCTTCCTTGTGATTCAGCAGGAGTGATAATTATACACAATATGAGCAGAATTTTACCCTTTCCCACAGTTAACCTTCTCCTGCATCTCATCCTTCATAGCCTGTTTTTCTTCCTCTCATGAGCTTCCTTAACTCTGAAACCACACAACCAGCATCCTCACACCAATTACTTCTGGGTTTGGCTTCTGACTGGATCCAATTTACCTCTGTGCAAGGACCTTTTTCCATCCTGGATATAAAATACCTGGATTGGATTGTCCTGCCAATTCTGTTATGCTCCAATAATTAAAGAAACAATGGTGGTTTTTCAAGGAGGGGAAAAAGAATGGTATTTATTTTTGTAACTTCGAAAAGGAGATTTTTCTCTACTGAGTCAACTTTGCTTTGTCTTTGTGGTCTTTCAGTAGGTGTGCAAAGTAATTGTAAAGTGCTGCTAGATCTGGGGCAGTGTTCTGAAGCATAAATGACATTAATATGCATGGCAGTAGAGTTCAGATATTAGAAACTCATTTATTGGAAACCAAAAATTAATTATTCTTGGTTCACAAAGCACATTGAACCAACTTACCCTCAAACCCAAGTTTTTTTGTTGGCTTTAAGTTCCCTCTTCTTTTTTGTTGAGATTTATTAACATTTTCCAATTCACAGTCTACAGTTAACTAAGTTGGGACAACTTTTTGTGGACAAGCAATTTTTTTTTAATTAGTCATTTTATTGCTTGCAAAATAAAATCCTTATTAGAGTGAAGAACTGCCAAGCAGATGATGTGCTAAGACAGGGAAATGATAGTGCTACTCAAGACTGTTGAAAAATAAGTAAATATAAATGGTTTCCTTTGAAATAGTTGATCCAGTTTATGCTATGCTATTATAATAACTCCAGACACTAATGCAGAAGTAAGGAGTTACTGCAACAGTGGGATCTAATTGACTTGATTTGTGCTGTTAAGGTGTTTATAGATGTGAGGGGTACAATGCTGTATCTGTAAGGAGATACTCTGAAGCAGAGTCAGTAACCAGATTCAGCTTCATTAATCACCTAAGTCATCATCATAACTAATCTGCCATGCAAATGTACTGTTGTAGCATTAACAGAAATCGAAGAATTCAGTGTGTAGTGGTCAGTGATGGCTTGTTTTCTCATGTCTTTATTCTTTGGTTGGAACTAGAGAAAAATTCCTGGCCATTAGTGACTTTATAGCAGGCAACTATACACTTTACTCTGCATTATGCTGTTCAGTATTAGGATACCTGAAGGTATCAGACCTCTGTTGTACATCTGTGATTTATATACACTACAGCTTATTCCCCTTTTTTTCTTTTTTCTTTTTTTTTTTTTTCTTCTTTTTTTCGGTGCTACTTTCTGGTTATTAGAAGCATTTGCATGGTAATTTTTAACTTTACAAGAAAACTATTCAATAATATTTAGTATTTTATGTTAATATTTTTTTCCTCTTCAATTTTATGTAGCCTGATTTGTAATACCTACATTAACACATATCAAAGTAGAGAGACACAAAAAGGTGCTAACCATGTGTCTGTTATTTCCTGTGATTTCACCAACCTTTATTTCTGCTAACAAATGCTTCACTCTGCTTGCTTCTACCTTGCAGATCCCTTTTGTGATGTGTCACAGATCTGGTGTCTATCTCTGATTCTTAGTCAATGCTTAATTGCCTGTTCATGCCCATCTCAATGGAAATGTACATTTGAGCTTTCTTTACCAGTTCTGTCTGTTCGTGTTCCTTCTTGCTTACAGTCTGTAAGTGTCATCCTCTTGACACTGTAACTATGATATTTTCCCCTGTCAGAATGGGAAGATTGAGATAGTTTCCAGATCTTTAATCTTTCACTTAGTTCCCCTGACGGTGTGCCTGACACAGAGCAAAGTGTGTGGCTGCAGTTCAAGCACGGGTACTTTGAGAACAAATAGCTGAGTGTTCCTGGTTGTGTAGCTGTGGCAGGGGCAGTCTGCAAGAGCTGCACAGCAAAATGCTACCAGAGCAGCTTCATCCTGCCCAAAATCTGTGCTTGGGTTCTACAAGGACCACAGAAGCTGGTTTGCAATGGGGTTGCTGCTGCCCGAGCAGTGCATCAGTGTCACCTTTGAGACTTTTCATGCTTTTATGACAAAATTTCACCTTCTACCTTAATCATGTTAGTACAGAAATACATTGTGTCTGATAGGAATTTCTGCAGGCCAGAGATGTATTCACTATCAAGCTCTTAGATACTGCCTTTGACATATACTGTGTCATGTATGTTCTGTTTCTTGAAATCTAATTTATCTTTGACTATTTGAATGATGTGAAAGTATAGAATGATTATACAGCAATAGCACTTCTGGTAGCATTTGGCCCCAGCTCCACCAAGCTCTTGGGACTTAGATCTTAAACTAGAACAATTGTTCTACTTCAGAAATAATTAGAAATAATGATGCTTCAGGGGTTGGAGCCTCTCTGCTCTGCTGGGGGTGTTCCCCTGGAGAAGAGAAGGCTCCAGGGAGAGCTCAGAGCCCCTGGCAGGGCCTGAAGGGGCTCCAAGAGAGCTGCAGAGCCACTGGGGACAAGGCATGCAGGGACAGCACACAGGGAATGGCTTCCACTGCCAGAGGGCAGGGCTGGATGGGATCTTGGGAAGGAATTCTTGGCACAGATTTCCTGAAGCAGCTGTGGCTGTCCCTGGATCCCTGGCAGTGTCCAAGGCCAGGTTGGATGGGGCTTGGATCACCCTGGGACAGTGGAAGGTGTCCCTGCCCGTGGCAGGGGTTTGGGATGAGATGACTTTTAAGATCCCATTTCAACTCAAACCATTCTGGGATTTCATTAAATTCTTGATCAGTCCTGTTAGCTTCTCCAGTTTTATTTTGAAGTAAACCACCATTAATCAGAACTAGCTGCACAGGTAGCATGGGCTTTGCTCTGTGAACTCTGCACATACACTGATGGTAGTGACAGCAAAACATTCTTTCCCAGAAGAGCAATTTATACTTTCGTTTCCTGGGCTTGATAATTCTTAGAAATCTTCCACTGACTTTGAAGAGACTCATCAATATCTGCAGAGAGGTGTCAGAGCATGGATTAGGGTCTACTCTATGAACTCAGCAATGGCACCAGAGGAAGTGATGCCCAGGAAGATCCACCTGGACATGAGGAAGAACTTCCCTGTGCAGTGACTGAACACTGAAACAGACCAGAGAGGGTGTGGAGTCTCCCTCTCTGGGGATATTCCAGACCCATCTGGACACAATCCTGTGCCACTGCTGTGGGATGACCCTGCTGCAGGAGGGAGCTGGGACCAGATGGTCCCTTCCACCCTTACCCATTCTGAGATTCTGTGAAACTGTACATTTTTCGTTTTTTGGAGAGGCTGATGCTCCTGGAGACCCTTGACTGCCACCACTCCATCCTTGTGAGTGACAAAATTTTTCATACTTAAGATAGTGGAGGCTTATGTATTTTTAAGGCCTGTAAAGCCTCTTTTGTGTGATCTCTTCCTGACACTGCCCAGGCTTGTGTTGTGCTGGGAGCTGTGCTGTAGCCTGTCAGCTGTTTGGAGCAGGGACCATCAGTGCACAGTACAGCAAGGCTGTGGTTCATGACTAGAGCTTCTGATTTCTGTGGTCATACAAACCCTAATTGTAACCATATGCTTCAGCTTGTTTACTGAGAGTGCAGCAGCAAGTTTCACGAGGTGTGTTGGTGATTTATCTCCGTGACATTTATCCTGATATTCCAAAACCTGAGCAGCTTCAAATAACCCATTATAAAAGAGAAGAGAAACCTATTGGCTCAAAAATGATTCTTCTTTAATTCTTTAGGGGAAATTGCTTGTTAAAGGGAATCAAGAAGCAAGCTGATGTATTGTAACAAAGTTTTAAAAGTTGGTGTTTTGCAAGGATTAGGGATAAAAAAATGGAATTTTATATGGCTGAAAAAGAGGTATTTCTTGCTTTCCAAATTCTTCTTAGCTCTAGAGAATTACAGAAATTGAAATTGAGATAGACAGTATTTATAATTAGACAGTGTCAATAATCATCTATGTAAAAAAAACAAACTTGAGTAACAAAACCATTTATATTTGACTTTTTCTTAAAGTCCTATAAATTTCAACTAGTGGATGGTAAGAAATCCATAACTCTTCACCTCATAATCCAGTGTCAACAAGAGTATTAATTTTTTACGTATCTTTATTTTAGCAATAAATGTGAAAAGGCTTTAAAAAGTACCAGTATTTTTCCTGTTCATTTTTGAGCACATTTCTAATGACAAAGATGCTTGACCATTCATGCTGCCTAAAAAACAGTCCAAAATCTGTGAGTTAAAGGTTCAGTACCTTCTTCCTGTAGGCTGCTGTGGTTCTTATACAGTGTTAACAGGTACTGTGCTCAGGTGAGACCCCACCTGCAGAGCTGCCTCCAGCCCTGGGCTCCAACAGCACAAGGACGTGCAGCTGCTGGAGCCAGTGCAGAGGAGGCACGGAGCTGCTGCAGGGCTGGAGCCCCTCTGCTCTGGAGCCAGCCTGGCACAGCTGGGGGTGCTCAGCTGCACAAGAGAAGGCTCCAGGGAGAGCTCAGAGCCCCTGGCAGGGCCTGAAGGGGCTCCAGGAGAGCTGCAGAGCCACTGGGGACAAGGCATGCAGGGACAGCACACAGGGAATGGCTTCCACTGCCAGAGGGCAGGGCTGGATGGGATCTTGGGAAGCAATTCCTGGCTGGGAGGGTGGGCAGGCCCTGGCACAGGGTGCCCAGATCAGCTGTGGCTGCCCCTGGATCCCTGGAGTGTCCAAGGCCAGGCTGGATGGGGTTTGGAGCAGCCTGGGACAATGGGAGGTGTCCCTGCCCATGGCAGGGGGTTTGAATTGGATGAGCTTTAAGGTCCCTTTCCAACACAAACTATTCTTGGATTTTATGATCTTGAACTTTTTCATGATCCTCCTTCTGGATGGCAGATGCAGACTTTGTAGCATTTATGACTCAAAAGATTGTGGTTTTTTGCACTAATATGTGATATGAAAACAACACTATGAACTACAACTCCATAAGGGATTTATTCTTCATAATTTTGTAAATACCTGCACTAAACTTCTCAGGCTGTGGTGGTTAGCTGCAGGATTTCTCATGAAAGTGGTTGGATAGGTCAGGAAAACAACTCTCTGTTTGGTTCTAGATGCACTGATGCCATGTTATGAAAAACTTGATGTGTGATAATTGACAGGTGCCCTGGACAAATTGGAAAGTGAATGAGTAGGAGAAACAGAGCTGCATTTCAAGTCAGGATGAGGAACATTGATAAAGCACAACAAATTCTTTGGCTTTCTATTGTTCTTTCTTAAAAACTGTTTTTCAAGTCTGCTCATGGATGAAATCCATCCGAAGCTGCGTTTTTTAATAAATTACATGTTACTGAATAACACATTAACTGTTTCCCTTTCATTGTCCTGCCAGATGTCTGTGCCATGTTTTGGAGTGGGAGTATTCAGACATCAGATCACTCATTTTAACCATTGTCCATGTTCAGCAGAGCAGGGGAGTTACATTGCCTGGCGTGTGAAACTCCTTTTAATAGTTAAATTTTGTGGTTTTATTGATTGGTCGTGTGTGTAAAGACTAAAGGAATGGAAAGGCAATGCTGTGCACTGCCTGACTGGAAATATTGATTAGCTAGCTCCATTTTCTGGGTGTTCTGTTTTCTCCAGTAGGCTACTAGAGTATCAGTTCTGTGAAGTTGTCATGTTATTTTGCATTTTTCTTTAAAATTTTATATTTATTTTATTATTGATACATTATAGATAAAACAAGGGTGAAGGAAAGGGTGTCTGTGCTTTCTGTTTAGTTCCCTGTTCCCTTTCACCTTTAGCTTCCTGCTCCTTCCCTGAAAGAAATGATGATAGATTTTTTTCTTAGTGCATCTGCAAGGAAAATCTGTATTTAACCCATTCACCAAATAAGTCCTGAAGTCTGGTAGACTTTTGACATGTACAACATGAAAGAAAAGTTTATTCATGTGATATGAAATATGGTCAGCATGGAATGGACTCGTAATAGGAGTGACACATTTTAGATGTGGAAGTTCTGTGTCATGATCAAATTAGTTCAAGTTCTGAACAGTTTTATTTGCCTTTCATTATTTTTGTCAGGGGAGAAGCCTTAATTTGTGATGTCACTCTGCTCAACTACAATGCCTAAATATAAAGAATAGTTTACCTAGGGAGCCTGTGGATGACCTCTTATTTAGTAATAGTACTTCTGAGACAAGAATATTCCCTGCAGAAAGTGGTACCTGTCTTGCCAGTGCTAAGCACCTGTCCAGAAGGAGATAGGCAATTAACTACCTCCATAAACAAGACATTAATGCAAGTAGAAATTGTCATTCTGGCTTTTGAATATGCATGGTGCAAAGGAATACTGTGCTTCTAGGAGATGACTGTGGTAGGTTTTGCTGGATCCCTGAGGGAAAGGAAGGAAAACAAAAGTGTGTTGTGAAAGCAAATCTTTGAACAGCACCAAAACTCAGAATCAGATGAACACTTGACTCTCTTTAATCTGTACTGAAAATATTTGTGGGCATTTCTGTGTACATTTGCAGTTCAAAATTGCAGTCTTGCAGCTCTGTACAGAAGCTTTGCTCCTTGACTCAGATAATAAAACTATGCTTTTATTTTCCTAAGCAACCTTGTTTTAAATTCAGCTGTTTGCATTTTTTTATTGTGGTTGGTATGCAAAGAATACATTGATTTTGCAGAATGTGAGACAAAAATATTTTGAAGGATAAGAGAAGTCCCATCCCTGGAAGTTTTCAAGGCCAGGCTGGACAAGGCTTGGAGCAGCCTGGGACACTGGAAGGTGTCCATGCCTATGGTAGGGGGCTTAAATGAGAGGGCTTTAAGGTCTCTTCCAACCCAGACCATTCTGTGGTAAGAGGAAATACTGTGAAAATCCTGGCCATAATTAATTTTGTAATTTTGAGGTACAACCTCACTGGAGCCACACACCATCTGGATGTGGCTCAGAGTATGTTTTCCCTTGAACCTTGTTGAGTATGTTCTTAAGAGCACAAACTTGCAGTATTGCCTATATGGACTGAAGTGTTTGATTTTGAGGGTTGATTTCACAAGTAATTTCATTTTGACAGCTATAGTTTCTAATGAATATATTTTGTTCAAGAGGGGAAAATGTTCATCTACTTTTAAGAAGCTTGGAAGTCTTTCCATCATTCTTTTAGTTCTATGGATTAGAGTTGTACTTTCTTGTTTTTGTAGACCCACGGAGGAGCTAAGCTCTGCACAGAGTGATCTAAGATTTAATGAGGCCTTTGACTAAAATCTTTGTCTTAAACCAACAAAGACAAACCCTTAATGCGATTAAACCATCGTTATTTTTTACCTAATGTTCTAGAAGACCCAGTGGTAATTGAATGTGTTCTGCCAAACTGTAGTTTCCAACACAAGTATGAGATTTTTACATAACCTGATAAATGGCTATTTTTCCTTTTGAATAAGCCATCAAAAACTTTTTCCGTCTTTCTGCGAAAGACTTCCCAGCCAAAGCAGAGCAAAGCCAAACAGATCATGTGTTTAGCAGTGTATTAGTAGAAACTATTTTCACAGTTGCAGACTTAAGTTTTATTTCCTTGTCCTGAGGCCAGTTACTATTGTTGAGTAATTTGGTACTTTCGTGATTGAGGTTTTAGTTATTGGTATGTGGTAGTTGTAGCTCTGAGCATGAACATTCATTTTTGTGACAGTTGGGGTTGTTTGTCAATTTTTCTCTTTTAAGCGAATGGCATTTTCCAGAGTGACTCACTTTGGGGAAAGAAAAATACTATTAACAAGAAAAGAATGTGGCACCTAGGAATAGACATCCTGGTTGAAAAGAATGGATTTCCATTATTGAAAAATAAATTTCTGCATTACATGGAAATTCAATTAGTATCCTTGTAGGAAAGTGTGGATTTTTGCTTGTTCCTAAGTAATTAGATTTTTATTTGGATTTTGAATATACATGAGGCCCAGGGCTGTGCTGCTGCCAAGCTCTGTCAGTTGATTTCTGGGTGAAGGTGATTGTCACAGGTGAGGGGATGTGGCTCAGACTGAAGTGTCATGCTGCTTTTGTGTAGGTTGATTGTGTGAAGTGCTGGAGCAAGAGGGAAGAAATGTTACCAGCACCATAGCTGGAATGCAGCTTTATTCATTTTACCTTTCATCAAACATTGGAGTTTAGTAAAACTAAGCATTGTAAACTTAAGTGCTGTGTAAAATAAAGGGGAGGACGAGATAGATGAGAGGCCAGAGAGGCAGGCACAGAAGCAAATCTCTTATTGCCTGAGTGTCCCATATTGTCTCCTAGTCCTTTTCATCTTCTGTTTCTGTCCTGTATGACAGAGAATGGGGGTGGTGTGGAGCTGAGGAGGTAGAGTAGCTGTAGGTAGGAGGATGATTGACATCTCTAAACCAGGTATGACTTGGCTGGCTGACATGCAGGCTGTTGCTTGTAGGTAAATGGCTGTTGTCAGGTAAACCCATTCCTGATGTGAATGTATATCCAAGAGTTAATGGTAAAAAACTTCCTTCATTAGGGGCTTGCTTACGCCAAGTGGAGAGAAAGTTGGTCTGATAGGCTCTCACATATTATTTTTATTTAGCATGTTAAGCAAATGCTTTCATATTTGGCCTTTCTAGATCTTTAGATAGTATTTCTTCCAGTATTTGTGCCAAGCACTGCTCTTTCCTCCTTAATTTTTGAGCATTTTGTGAGGTTTGAGGTAGACTATTACTGGTAGAAATGCTGCAGTACAATGGACAGATTTTCCTTGGCTGGGATCCAAACCCTGTATTCCTTTTGTGGATATTAATAATGACAGAGTTGAGACCTTGTCACTCTTGTGCTGAATTGGGTAGGTAATAAATTTAAAACTAGGTTTCATAAGAGAATTGTGGTCAGGAACAGGATAATATTTTCTGTCTAAATGAAAAATTTCAGAATGAGTCTGACTCTGGAATAATTCCTTGTAATTGTTAAAAGACTGAATTTCTTAGCATTTCAGCTAATATTTTGGATTTTTGTTCAGCAGTATGAGACTCTGTAGCTGATAAAAACATAGGCTTGTGCTCTCAGCTTGAACTGAGAGCTTTTACTTTCCTATTGGTCTTAATTCATAGAAAACATGTCAGGAGGGTGGCATGAGCTGGTCTTCAAGGCCCCTTCCAACCCAAACTATTCTGGGATGTCTGTCATACAGCTAGGTTTGAACCTTTGGGGAAAGGTGGATTTATAGATTCATTTAAGCCTTTAGAACAAACTAGTTTTCAGCAGATCTGAATTAGGTCTTAATGAGCTATGACTTTGGAGGCAAGAATTAGCTCTTTCACAGCTAGTTCTTACTGTACCACCCATATAATATCTGCCTGAATATATTGCTTTGTGTAGTGAGATTCAAAAAAACTGGGGAGAAGGTTAGCCAGTAGAATAAGAGAGAAGTGAATAATTTGTTGAGAACCATCTTCATTGTTCTTTTTCTCTGTGTTCTCAAGGAAGATCCTGTATTGCAGTTACCAGGCTTGCAAACTTTCCCTTTGGACTGGCAAAATTCTTAAACACAAATTTTACTAGAGGCTGCATGTCTAAAGAGTAATTTTTTTCTAAGGGCATAAGCTTGTCTTATGTTACTCTCTGAATACTTCTGAAGGTTTTGTGTAAACATATTAGAATCTGTACCATTCTTTGGAAAGAGAGCAAACCCCCAGGACTGCCATGAATCATAAAATTACAGAATCACAGAGTAGTTTGTTTTGGAAGGAACCTTAAGGTGCCACTCCCTGCCATGTGCAGGGACACCTTCCACTGTCCCAGGGTGCTCCATCCCTGTCCAGCCTGGCCTTGGACACTGCCAGGGATCCAGGGACAGCCCCAGCTGCTCTGGGCACCCTGTGCCAGGGCCTCAGCACCTTCACAGGCTGGAACTCCTTCATAAATAAAGAGTTATTTTGTAGATGATGATGGCAGATTGTGTGGTATAAAAGTGTTCATGTTCCTCTATGTGGCAAAAGATGTGTATTTATAGCTTTGCAGTGTGTGGTTCTGGGGTCTGGTTATGTACAGAGATGTTGTGTGCTTGTGCAGAATCCCAGTAGCTTCAGAGGAAATTTTGAGATGAGACCCTAAGCTTTCAACCTGTTAGTTTTAGCAGTGGTACAAAGTGCTCCAAGGAAAGAAGGGACACTTCTTGATCATGCTCTGAATTCATAGTGATGATGATGCCTGGAAACAGAGGAGCATTTAATTTTTCCTTAGAATACTGGATGAACTGTGTTGGGTTTTTTACAGAACAATCAGATAACCACTTAGAAAAAGTGCATAGTTGAAATACTTAACCATTTGAAGAGGAAAGATGGTGCAACATTCCAGATGCAAAGCAGGTATGTCATGTGGTACAGCACATGCCACATGCAGAGCACACTGATGTCTGGTGGGAGTGTTGAAATGACATGTCCCCAGCCACTTCCAGTCCTCAGGAAATACATGACAACTTTCAGATGAAAGAGCTAAAACCTTAAGATGTAATTTTAGATTTTCTTTATATCTAGTTATTTAAATAGAAGAACTTGGATTTCTGTGGTCAGCAACAAACACTTGGGTCTTTTGTGTTAAGTGATGTTTCACAGAAAACTGTGGCAAGAGGAGCAAAATAAGTATAAAGAAAACAGTTTTATTCAACAGAGAACTGAATTATTTTTTAAATATAATGGTTGGAACTACATTGGATTTCTGTAGTGCCAGAGCAAGCCAGATACAATGATATTCATGAGAAATTACCTATACGGGGAACTTATATTTTAGAACCTCTATAAAAGAACAATTGCTATAAAAACATGTCTAGAAAATAAAGTAGTAATTGTCAATTTTAAAAATGTAATGAGTTTAACAATAAATTGCATAAAGGGCACTTACTAGGATGTTTTCATAAACTGTTTATGATCTTGGTGGTGGTAGCAGTCAGGCACAGCAGGTTGAATGCCTGTGACAGCTGTGATGGACAGAATATGACAACATACTTCTGAGACCTAGTTACTAGTCCAAAAATTATTTGTATAACTGCATGTATCTAACCAAAACACCACTTTTACTGTGTTATGGAATAAAGATTCCTTTGGGTTAGAGAGGCTCTCCTTGGAGAAAAAAGTAGTTGTAGATGTGGAAGTACACTGCTAAAAACACACGTTTTTCTCAGAAGATTTCTCTGAGAAGATTTTCTCAGAAGCCTTATGTCCTAGTATGGAATATATACTAAGTTCTAGCAGGAGGGATTGTTCCCAAACATCCATTCCAAACAGCTGATCAGTGGAAGCAGAGCAGTTCCCTACAAGTCTTATTACCTGCAGTGTCCTGGACGAAGAAGTAAAAATAAAAATTCCCCTTCCTAGTAATCAGTTGATTGGCCTGTGGTCTCAAAGTTAGATAAATCGAAATTTCACGTGTCTTGAACAGTGATTTTGGACTTCTTGATATTAGTACATGGTTGAAGTCGTGTAGGCTCGTTGGCCCAAGAGACCCTTCAGGCACTGGGAAAGAAGCAAAGCCACTCCTTGTCCTGCTCAATTTGGTACTGCTTTTTCACATCACAGTACGGAGAGCAAGACATGGACACACAGCATTTTGTCAAAATGTGTACAGCTGACTTCAGAGCTTTTCAGACACTAGTCCAGACTTCCTACAAAGTTCTGTCTTCCCTGAAGAATCTGATTTGGTGGAAATTATGGGTATTGGAAATAAGTTCTGTCCTCAAAAGCTATTGACTTTCTGGGAAGAGAAACAGAATGGCTGATCTTCATGGTGAGGCACTCTGAGTGTTAGTATGTGGCTGCCCCCCTCTGGAAATGTCCAAAACATGGTTGGACAGGGCTTGGAGCAGTCTGCTCTAGGTGTTCCTGCCCATGGCAGGGGTGGAACTGGGTGATCCTGAAGGTCCCTTCCAGCTCAAACCATTCTGTGATTCTATCTGTATCTCCATACAGGAAAAGAACTTTACTGTAAGTTTCTTCAGTGATCCAGTTGTTTAGTCTCAAGAAAAATTAACTGCATCAAATTTATGGTTGGACTTAACCTTAGAGAGCTTTTCAGCCATAGTGATTTGATGGTGTGTAAAATCTGGACTAGTTTTTTTCAGTTAAAAAGCCCACCTGATGAAGCAGAATCCTTAAAAAAATAATGGCAAGCCTATGACTATACCAAGCAGACACATTCTCTTTCTTGACTGAATACGGTATTTAATTGCTACTGAGTCTGACCTTACTTGTGATTCCCCATGAGCTTTTCTGTTGCCAAACATTTTGTGAAATGAATCAGATGACTGTGATGAGAAAGGTTTTGAGCTGACTTCTAGTCAACCTCTTTAAATTGTCTTGTGACCAAGAAGTGAGAGGTGGCAAGCTGTTCTTCCATTGGCATTTCCAGAAGCAGCGTTGGTCTTCCAAGGTTTCTCTCAAACAGCATCGGGAGCATCTGCTCCCAAAATCAAATGTAAGATTTGCACACAGCAAGTTCTAGTGGCAGGTCTGCTGTTTAACCAGTCTCAGTAGTAGTTTGGTGATCATTGAGTGCAGTTTACTTAAAGATAACCTGACTTTGCTACAGAGAAATCTTCACTGGTTTCAGGCTTTTTTCCCCCTTCTTGACTTCCTCTCTTGTGTTTCAGTTTGGGGATTTTGTGTGCTGTCTTTTCTGTTAAAAGTTAGATTTGGGATTTGCTGCACAACATCACTCTCAAGGTGGTGTTTGTTGTTTCTTGGTGCAAGCAGCCTGGGAGATGGACAGAAGCTATAGAGCCTCTGATTGTTGTCACTGTTGTTTTTGGACAGGAATCACATATAATCTAGGTTAGAGAACTGCTTGTTATGTAAAGGCTTTATGCAATTGGAAGTGCAGCATTTTACATTTTTGCAATTAAGAGAGTTGTCCTGAAATAGTCTTAGCCTAGATGGAAAATGTGCTCATTAGCCATGTTCCTATTCTTGCCCAATGTTCTGTTTAATTTTTCTACAACCTTTTAACATGCTGTGTCTGCTGTCAGTGCCTTTTTTTTTTTTTTTTTGTTATAATTGCTGTATTGGTTCAAATTGCTTATTAATGAAGATTTATATAAATTTTTTCTTTTCTGAGATATATTTGCCTTCCCTATCCCAAGTTCGAAGACACACTGGAGCTTTGCAAAAGTTGTACTGTTTCCCAAACAAACAATTTTAAACTGCTGTAGCAGTCACAAAACAAAGTCCTGGTGACAGCACTTGGTAGAGCCGAGTGATTTAATTGCAGCATTAAAATGAACAAATGCAGGGAAAGCTATTGTGTGTGGCTGGTCTGGGTGTGTTTGCCATTTATGCTGGTGCTGCTTTATGAATAGAAAATACATTACATTTAATATGGTCTCTCATGGGACTGTGGAAGTTTACTGTATCAGTGCATCAAATGGTACCATGAAAAGAAGTAGTAGAACTGTTACTCTTGTCTTTTCCTCCTCTGTTTTCCTGTTCTCTTGATGCACTCTGTTGACTTACAGAAGTTTTTTAAAACTGAAGGTAAACTTGTTTTGAGCAATGTATAGAGAATAAAATTTAATAATTATTTCCCAGAGTAGTCAACTAAAATGTTTTAAACGTAATCCTATGTAGCTTGTCTAGTCAGGATAATGATTTGTCATATAATACGTAGCTACTTGGGGAATTTTTGTCCTTGCTAAGTAGAAAACGTTTATCTTTGCCATTTGGCTTCTTAGTATTTTCACTGGAAGAAGAAAAAATAACCTTATGAGCTTTTGCAGTTTGTGTATTGGAAAATAATGTGTTCTCAATCACTCTTACAGTGTTTCTCTTCCTGTCTTTTTTAATAGCATCTTTTTTTCCCTTCTGTGTTTTGCACTCTCTCCCCACCACAGCTACCACCAGTCTGCTGAAACTCATGGCATGCTCAAATATTTGGAGTAATTTTTTAAGTCATTCCAGCATCCTATTGGTATGTCAAGAGCTGGCATATTTGCAAATTGCAGAAGTCAATTTTTGAAGGATAGAAGCTTTGTAGAAGTTAGCTTCAACATGTATGTAGAGTTCTCCAGTTAATTAATTTTAAATTAGATTTTCACTGTGGTTTGGCACATACTTGAAACAAGCACAATGCAATTACTAAAGATGGAAAATAAGTACTAAATAATCATTTCACCTTATATACAAATCAATCCCTTTGTCTTGTCACTTTTTCTGCCTTAGGAGGCATGCTTTGAAAAGAAGTAATGACTGTATAAATTAAAATGTATAGTTCTATCTGGTTAATATGGGTATTGTGCTAGACAGAATTCTTCATAGAGCATGGTGTCGTAGTGGAGCCGTCATTGTGTCCTTCCACATGCGTAGGAAGGGATTTTATAATCAGATGGGATGCCAAATTCTTTCAGCTAGAATTAAAAGTGGTCCATGATCCATCAACTGCAATCATAGGGGGATGGTGTCTTAGCATTAAACTCTTATGTCTGTATGAGAGGTGTAGGGGGAAATAAAAGCTTGGAATGAAATGGTTGATCTACTGTACATTTTCCAGTTTGTTCTGAATTTATTTTGGAGTTCTTTAATTCATGCTTTCCTCAAACAAATAGGTGTGTGTTTTGGGGGGAGTTTGCTTAAAAGTGTACTAATTAGGCAGTATCTTATTTTGTTTTGTTTTGTTTTTTGGGCTTGTTTCAAATGATAATTAATAACTAGATAACAAAGTCCATAGACTCTGCTTGAATGTGTAAGGCATATTTACTCAAATTCATGGTTATTTAAGATGTGTGAGTTAGACCTTTTACTGCTATAACTACATTGGAATATTCCTTAATGTGAAGTCACATGTTTCTGTAGCTGCTGAAGTTTTTAAAAATTACTTAAACTTGAGCAAGAGAAGTTTGGCTTACCTGTAATTGTATTGTGGTGAGGATTCTTAGTGAGGATTCTGAAATTTTCAGGGCTTGATGTGGGTGTTGAGTCTTGTGGGACAATATAAAAACGCCACATTTCTTAAAAAATTCTGTATTTCCCCTGAATCTTATCCTGATTCTTCATGTGAAGGCTGTTACTCCAAAGGCAGCCTCCTGTGATGTCTGGTGCTTTAGCCCAAGGGCGGACCCAGATATTTGGGGTCAGAAGGAATGACAAAACTGAGAGTGTCCACAACAGTTTAGGAAGCTTTCCTAATGAATTACACTGTTGGTATGGAAATTGGCATGTCAGTCCCTGTTCTTCTTCTAGTATAAGCACAGGGTGGTGAATTTTGGATAAAGGAGTAGAGTGGAAGGGAAGAGAAAGGGGGGGTTGGATCGAAGAAAGAAGGGGAAGGGA
>VXBI01013458.1:142377-188206 GCA_013397375.1 Toxostoma redivivum | reverse complement strand
AGGGAAGGGAAGGGAAGGGAAGGGAAGGGAAGGGAAGGGAAGGGAAGGGAAGGGAAGGGGGTTTGTCCCACATCCTGGTCTTTCTCATGCATGTTCTTAACAACATCCCTTGGCTGTTGTTCCCAGCAACTGATCTTGGTTCTTGGTTGGCTCCTCAGCCATTCAGCTATTGGTGTTTGGAACATACACATTATCCCCTCACCTTCAGGGCTTCTGCAGAGCCTTCAGCTGCTGGAGGGGACCTGTTGCCAAGGGAGGACACCACAGCAATTGCTGCTTTCGCTGGTCACGCATCATACCTATTGATGGAGTGTGCAGAAAGTGTTGGGAAATGCACCCAGAGTAGTTCATTTGCCAGAGCCTGACCTTCCCAGGGTGCTCCCTAAAGGCCTCCATGGCTTGTTGGCCTCTTTGAGGAGCTGTCAGATTGTTTGGAAAAGCTTTTACTGTTGATTTTTATACCTTTAGCAGGCTGTTCCCAAATTACTTTTGGCTCAACTCAGTCTGGTTTAGCATTGAACTTGCCAAAGCTTATATACCTTTTTTTCCCCCTGGTTTGGAAAAGACTTAATCTTTTTACATTTAGTAGTCTTCTTTCTCTGCAGTTGAGTCATGGTGCTTTTTTGTCTGTTCAGGGTCTCTAATAGAGACATCCCATCTAAGCCCTCACGTGGTGACTTTAAATTGTCTTGTTGCCACCTAGGAATTCATAAGCTGAACCTGTTTTCTTACCTGTTTCTTAATATTTAGGGTAAGTAAAATTGCTAACTGAATTGCTATCCTGAAGTTGCTAAGTAGGAAAATGAATTCTATTTTGATAAGAAACCTGGAAACTGGAAGAATCTTCTGAATGTTATATAGTTAAAGCACTTGAATTATGAATTGTGAACCAATCTGTGTGGGAAACTGGTGGGGGTTTTTGTTTTTAGAAAAAAGAAATCAGTTCATAGAATTTCAGAATCCTTTAAGGGCTTGGGTTGGAAGAGACCTTGAGAATAATTTTGTTCCACCCTCCTGCTATGTGCAGGGACACCTTCACTAGACCAGGTTGCTCAGTGCTCCATCTAACCTGGTCTTGGACACTTTCAGGGATGCAGCCACATCATGACCTTGGAACAAAGAATTTTTTCTTGTCTGCTAAAGAAAGGAAAGTAGATATATGGGAGGTTTCAGCAGAGTTTACTCTCAGCTGGAAGGTAAATCTGGATCAAATTAATTCTGCAAAGAATAAGAGATGTTGTAGACACCACAGCATTTGACAGTTATTTGGTACTCACTAGTTTCTGTGAGTGGATGTGTATGTATATAATAGAAAAACTATAAAATATAAATAAAATACAGACTATACAGAAAAATATGAACATACTTACATTTAATAATATAAAGATATATGACCCAGTGTACTGTGCCTATATATTTAGTGTATTTATACAAAAATATACTATTTAGGTATCAAAATACCTAGACATATAAAAATAAAACATATAAATTACATATGAGAATAAATTGTTTCATAAATCTAGAATATATTATATCAATATGATGTTCAGTTAGGAGTCATACTATTTGCATGTGGTAATTTGTAAGATTCCCACTTAAACAATGTCAGGTAGTTTTATGAGATGTATATACAGTATATACAAATATGACATGTGTAAACACATTAAAGCAAATGTATATGTAGAAATGTAGATAATACAAAATATAAAAATATTCATAGGAAAAACTGTTTTGTCTCACATAATTTCAAGTTTGGCATCAGGTTCACCCATCTAATTCACTGCTGGCTTCTAATTTCAGCCTCAGTAGTTTATATTTTATTGAACTGCTTCTCTCAGCAATTGTCGTTCTGGGAGGATCTGTCAAGTGGAGATCTGTCTTTTTATATCTCTGTATAATTATATCTGTATAATTGGATATGTTCTGTATATCTGTATCATTAGCTAGTTGTATGTAAATACACAAGTGTGTAATCAGTCCTGGTGTGTATATAATCTGCTCTGACTCTCTTCAGTGGGTCAGAGATCTCTTTGGAAATTGGGACATCAGCTCAGGAACAACGCACATTCAGGCCAAGGGCATCAGGATGTAAAGGCCCTTATTAAGTAGAAAATTCTCATTTTTATAGATAGGGAAAAAGAGGAAATAACATGCTTGAAGCTTGGCTAGAATTGCACAATCAGTTGACATTGCAGCTGAGAATAAAATTCCACTGTCCTGATCTTTATCCTCATGTTTTAACTGCTGGGCCTTGCTTCAAGGTTAATAAAACATGCTGTTTGCATGTGATAATGTGTATAGGATTCCAACTTACCAAACAATTTCAGGTGATTTTATAAGATGTAAATACAGCACACAGGTGTCTCTCATTTTCTTATCTTGCTAATTGTAATTGTTTTGCAAAAGGCCTGCGTACAAGGCCCTGCTGTCAGCTCCTGCCAAACAGTTTGGTGGCATTTTTGATTTTCCATAAAGTTTACTGAGTAGTTGTTGTGGGAATGTGGAGTGATTTTCATCGTGGAGGAGAGAAGGCTCCCGGGAGAGCTCAGAGCCCCTGGCAGGGCCTGAAGGGGCTCCAGGAGAGCTGCAGAGCCACTGGGGACAAGGCATGCAGGGACAGCACACAGGGAATGGCTTCCACTGCCAGAGGGCAGGGCTGGATGGGATCTTGGGAAGCAATTCCTGGCTGGGAGGGTGGGCAGGCCCTGGCACAGGGTGCCCAGAGCAGCTGTGGCTGCCCCTGGATCCCTGGCAGTGTGTCCAAGGGCAGGTTGGACAGGGCTTGGAGCAACCTGGGACAGTGGAAGGTGCCCCTGCCCATGGCAGGCAAAGGTTTGGGCTGAGATGATCTTGAAGGTCCCTTTCCACTCAAATCATTGTGTGATTCTGTGAACATTTGGGATAGCAGAAATGTTTTTTATGAAAAATATTACAATATTCAAATTATCTATTCAAAACCTGGTAACCTAAAAAAGCTATCTCTGCACAGAGGGCAGCTGCTGCTGATGGAGTCCTATAAAGCTTGTCTGCATCAAAGGGCTTGCCTGGGGTGCCTTGGGATTGCCAACTGGCTTCCACAGAAGTGACATTTACATGCAAATCTGGAGGTGGTGATACCAGGTGTCACCCTCTAGAACAGTAGTGCTGTTTAAATTTGCTTTTCTAACTCCTAGGTTGATCTCATACAGGGTAAGAATTACTTTGTACATTATATTAAAAAGCTATGTTAACTCCTCTTTCTCAGGTATGGACATAGCCCTGTTGTAGGTGATGGCAGAGAGGCAGGCATGGCTTGTCCTCACTATTTCCTAACTGTGCTCCCAGACAGCAAACTTCTTTTCCCTTTATGGCTTGGCACTATTGCAAAATGCTTAGGAACTGGAAAAGCCCAGAGGAATCCCTTGCCCTGCAGTAAAAACATTTTTGGGTACTGGAGATGAAATATTATGGAAGTAAACGTGCGTGCTAGAGAAAAAGTAAAGTGCCTCTAAATATATTTTTTCATATAAATGCAAATCTTTATGTAATTCATTCCATAAATTGGCAAATCAGTATTTGGAATGAATCTCTATACTATATATGTAATTTTTGTCTTTAATAGTAAAGTTGATGAGTGTTAGCACATGTTTCTGTATTATTTCAATGTTAACCAGCAGTTTTTGCTGGGAAAAAATAGGCAGGCAGAGTCAGTAATACTTAGTCAGCCTTTTTCCCCTCCCATAGTGTTTTCATAGTCAGTAAATTTGACACACCGAAACCTTTCCCTTCACCATCCCCTGCACACTGGCCATCGACCTGAAAGAGAGGGAATTCAGTCGGTGTTGGATCCATAAGAGGGCTTCAAAGAGTGTTCCGTGAGTGTCAGCCCTGTTTTGTTGGTGTGGCTCCAGCCGTGGTGTCTGGTGACAGAAACGTGTTCCTGTCTGATGCTGGAGTTGATGTCAGTGCCGAGAGCGGAGCCAAAGGGCAGGTGCTGACATAAAACAGCTCGTCAGCCTTGGCAGGAGCTCACGCCCCGCTCGCAGAGAGAGCAGGGACACTGGGTTCTTTCAGCTGAGAAGGCATTTTCTGCTAGTCAAGATAATGAAAAGTTTTGCCTGTGGCACGCTTGTTCTGGGGGTAGGACTTCATTCCTCAGCACTGCTGCTTTCCTCAACGCTTCATCATTAAAACTGCCACTTTAATAATGTTAGTATGGCTGGAGCTGGTATTGATGCCTCAAGATAAGCTTATAGAGCACTTTCTGTAGTGAAATCCAATTTTCAGTTGCTCATAATTTTTTTTCAGACTTCAGTTGTTTGTGATGAAACTTTTCATGCTGAGTATCTTCCTTAGGCTCTTTTTTTTAGATTTTTTTTTTTTTAATTTTTTTGGCACTGCTTTAATTGAAAACAGTTCTTCTGTTTCTGAGAATGAGGTTAGGGAAAAATGTTACTTAACCAATGCTGAATTCTTACATCTGTTTTATTGAGGAGCTTTAGAGCCTTCATGCCTTGGAACAGGCTCTTGAGATTTGGGAAGCGGGGCTTAGGGGAGTGAAGCTGTGGATATAGATGTGCCATTTACAATCCCTCTTAAAGTTTACTAAATCTGGCCAAGTTACAAGGTCCCAAAACTTGCCGTTTGCATACATTGAGCAGAAACTTGTTGAAAAACAGGCAGCAACATTGTCTGAACATGGAGTTTTCATTCCAAAGAGCGTCATGCCATTGAGGCTCAGGATGCAGCACCCCTCATGAGGTCCATGAGCCTGTTCCAGGATCCAGGGGAGACTTTCCCTGCCCCATGCAGTTGCTGGTGGACCAGGTTTCAAGCAAGAGAATTAACACTTAAGAGTCTTCCTTGTCCTTGGAGTGGCAGGTAGTGTAGAGCAAGAAGTTACCTCACACAAACAAAATGTTAACCTCTTAAAGGAAAAATAGGGACATGCTGGGTTAAAAAATAACGTGCCCATTGTGCTGGGGAGAGGTGGCAGGCTCCAAGGAGTGTGAGCAGATCTGCTCAGGAATAAGGGTGGCAGCCAGAGCATACCTAAGCTGTGTAACTCCAACTCTTTCAGCTGTGCTTATATTAGGAGTTTTATTTAATTGTTTTTGAATGCTCTCCTGAAGGCTGATGGAGCAGCTGGCTGGAATTGCTGCAGGTACCAGTGGTGAGGTGCTTCACAAATTTAAAGGGGTGAAACTCAGGTCTAGCGGGGAAGCAGCAGGTCTGTGCTGACTTTGCTGTGCTAGCTATCCCTTGTTCTTCTCATGCCTCAAGAAACAATTGAATTGAGCACCTGCAGTCACAACAAGCCAACAGAAGCAGTGTGCTGAACTCACTAACTGATATAAAAATCTAACTGCTCTGGAAAAGTAATTTCTTGGATGCCTTGACCTGTCTAGCAACTTTACAGGTCACTTCTTTCGTTAGTTGTCTGGATTTCTTCTTCCTCCTTCCCTGTTATGTGTGAGGATGAATTCTCCTGAGGGTCCTGCATCAAACATATTAGTTAATATCAATACCTGTTTAGCACTATTTAAAAATAATACTGCCAACGTGATTATTTTATAACATGTTTCTCTATTTGTTTCTGCCTCATATTTTGCCTGCTGAAGTCCACAGAAGATGTTACTGGAAGTTCCACAACTGGTTGAATTACACACATTCATTGTGTTCCCTTGCATTCTGACAAGAACAATAAAATATGGGGATGGTGTCCTGGGCAAAAGCCAGAAGAGTTTTCTAATAAAACAGTAAATAATTAAATAAATGATGATTAAAAAATAAAAGCCTGAACAAAACCCCTCCAAGAACTAACCTTCTCTCCCCAAAATCCTACCAAAATAGCCCAAACCAGAACAAAGTCCCAAGCCCCACCATCCAACAATTCCTTTTTAATGTCTCTATGTGAACTTGTTGGCATGAGGTCTTCTGTTCCAAGGTGGATAGATGATTGAGTCAGACAGTTCCTCTAAATCTAAATCCAACACTGGGTGGATTTGCAGTTTTTCCCACATTTTTCATTTGTTTTCCTCTCTCTCACTCTATTCAAGCTTGCACTTAGTTTCCCAGGTTCCGAGTAGTCATAATACTGTGGTATTGTGCTCTAGTATAATACCATAAAACCTTTGTTTATTTTTTCTTGATATTGTGGTCACATTTGCAGCTTCAGTTATACTGGACAGTCTTCAAATGTGCAGCAGGAATATTGTTCCATCTCAGAAATTGTATCACTTGTGTCCAAAGGAGTTGAAATAGCAACAGGCCAGGAGTTGGGCTAATAAAAATGTGAAGATTCCTTACTTAAGATGTTCCCTTCCTATAGGTACTTTTAATATATTGCTAAAAGTGAATTACTGGTTTGTTATACTTATTCCCAGCTTTATTTGGCCTTTTGATTCAGAAGTATGTAATTTGCTTTACTTAATTATTCCAGGTGTCTGTCTCTGGGTATGTCTACTACTCATACTCCAATTACATATAATAAAAATGTCATCAGGGATTTCCAGCTAACAAAGCTATTCCATGCTTCAGCATCTCTGGGCAAGTGATAGGTAGACCCCATCTAGAAATGTTAAATTTATCGCAGACTCATGGAATTATCAAGTTTGAGAAAGACCTTGAAGATCATCAAATCCAACTGTTAATAATATATATCTAGGTACAGGTAATATAATTTCACTGAGTTTACAGGTATTGACTTTGAATGTTTTTGTAGTTTTCCAGATTAAATACTTTTTTGGTATTTGGTATGGAATTTCTGATTCCTCTGTGGTGTGAAAAGCTTTAATGAGGATGCAAATCTGCAGCTGAGCCTCATGGTCTTGGGAGAAGATGATTGTCTCCTTATTTTAAAGTTCAAAACAAGAAAAAGAGTAATAAAGCAATAGATGGGTTACTCCAAGGAAAGCTTGGATCATTTCAGATTTCACAGTAAAGATCTTCTGAGATCTAGTGATAGAAAGGAAGACGAATGGTTTAAAATGAAACAAACACTGTTTCTGCAGTGAAATGAGGGATATGCTTATTTATCAATCTATGCAATTTTGTGTTTGCAGTCTTTTTCAGTTCCATGACATTTGAAAGGTCGTGCAAAGTATTGGAGCTGGAATTAATTGCAGGAAGCAAACTGGAAAAGACTTTAAAAGAAAGGAAAGAAAAATGTGTGTATGTAATTTGGCTGGGCAACAAAGGAGACCTGACTGTGCCTTTTATTTAAGGGCTGTAAACACTGAACTGGGGCAGAAATGTTTTATGGTATTACATAGAACCACTTAAAGGAATAAGTAGATGAAGCTGAGCAAAGTAATGTTCAGCTGAATATTAGGGAAAAAAATCTTAACATTGAGGTTTATTAGATTATGGAACACGCTTCCCAAAGGATGTGGTTCAAGCTCCATTACTAGTCCCTTAAAATTAGACTGGATAGAATAACAAGCTGTACTGGAGGGAACACTGTTCATGGATAGGAGATGGACACAGTTACCTAATACATCATTGCATTTCACTTGCTTCCATGATTCATTTCCTGAAAAACTGCTTCCAGAATGTGTTAATGACATCACAGCCCCGGGCACCTCAGACTCATCAGTGCCTCTCTGGCTTTGGAGGATTTATGTGGAGATTTCCTGGGCTGTCTTCTCCCCAGTGGCTCCTCCACCCCAGCCATTCCCTGCTGCTTTGCTGTCCTGCAGCACGGGGAGCAATGGTGACATCAAAAAGGTGCCTGGGGTGTATTTGAAATATGTGGGTGCACAGAGACATGAGCTGGGCCATTCCTGGAGAGGCTGTAACCAGGAGTGGGGCAGGCAGGGAGCTGTTGTTGCAGAGCTTGGCTCCACAGAAACAACTACCTTCTGCTGTTCTTGGCAGGGAGGATGAAGTACTGGTCTCCTTTACAATAGTGTTATTAGGTGTGAAAACCCTCAAACAATTAAGTCATACTCAGTCATGTATTTCAATGAGCCAGTTGAAATCTATGAAATATAGAGCAGTTGTTCTCTTGCAGTGATTTGTTGAGAAGAAAATAACTTGGTTTTTAAATCACTTCTATAATTCTTTTTAACGTTTAAAGAAGTAATCTAAAACATGCACTTAATCTTTCTGTAGCATTTCAGTCACTTTCCTGTAGTATTTAGGAATTAAATGCTTAAAATATAGTAGTAAAGCAGCTGAAATATAACACAGCACCTGAAATAAAGCCATGGCAATCATCTGTGTGAGTTGTGTGACTTTGACCTTGCACTAAGGACTAAGTAGTAGTTCGATGGGATTTTAAGTCTGAATATGCTCTTCCAAGTGATCACACATGTACTCTGATACACATCATGTGCCATTCCTGTGTTCCAGACAAGAAATAGAGTCAAGATGGACTGGTACATAGCTGTAGTTTAAAAATGCTTTTAAATTTAGTGTCTCCCACGCATGAATTCTTGCTGCAGCCTGCTGATGACTTAGAGAGCAGCTAGCCTACCAGTATTTAAAATACAAAGTTGTTTTGCTAGACTGTGTGACATCTAGAAACTATTCATTTATAGCTGTTTGTAGAACCTCCTCTATGTCTCAAGCTAGTTTGGGTTAATCCTGTTAGTGCAATGCTGGACAATGAAGACCATGAAAAATATTGCTGAGAATTAAAAATTGTTACTTTTGCCATTTTTTGTATTACCATGCCATCTGAAATGTTGCAAAAACCTATCATTTATGGAAACTTGTGTCAGTTGAAAAAGTTACTACAATTAAAAAGTGACTGCAAACAAAAAGTTATTTACTTTTTAGGACAGCCATTTTTGTGCTTCTGAGTTTTTTACAATTTCCCTTCTTAAAAAGTCTACAGTCACCAGATTGACTTTTTCAGTCACAGGTTGTAGTTTGTGTGTACGTCAGTGTGTTTATGCTACAGATGAGTTTAATTCTGCTTAACATATTTAACATGCAGGTTCATACACCATGTAAAAATGATTCCATATTTCCTATACTTCAGCTTTGCTAGTTTCTTTCTGTAATAAATCTTGCCTAATCTGCAGTAGGACTTCCCTAAAATCAATGTAGCTGCTGTTTTATAGTCTTCTAAGCAAGTGTACCCTGGATGCCTCACAATTTGCAGTTTAAGTTCCTTAACTAAAGATCTGAGATGTTGAAGATGTGCTTTATAAAGTATAAAACGCCCCTGATACAGCAGTTGCCTCACTGATCCCCGTTCATGGTTCCATGGACCTCTTTTTCCTCTCCCATTCATTATCACATAACATCCCTGTGGCAACTTGAGAAATTGCTTGCATGGAAAAGTAATCGTAGGAAAGTATTTATGTATTTTTAGCTTTTTTCTAACACAATGTAGCAGCTGGAAACAAGGACAAGAGCCAGCACAACGTGAACTGCCAGCTCTCCATGGGCCACCAGAAAGTGTTCATCAGACCACAGTGTGAGAACTATTGAATTGACTTAAGAAATGTGACACACATAATAAGCATTAAAAAAACAACGCTCAAGTTCCCAGTGCTGCTGCTCCAGTGTAATAAGAATTAAACAGTAATTGTAATGTTTTTTAATAATACGTTATTTACTGGTTTTGGTGAAGGAACTGCATGATGGTATCAATTAGATGAAAATCACTTTTGCTTTAATTCTTCATCATCTCTATTTAGTGATGCTTAGATGCTGTTGCAGCATTGTACAATCTTCTGGATGCTAAAAGTTTCAGAAATAGAAAAGCAGAATGTGGAACTAAGACTTGGATGTATTACTAACCGTAAGTTAGATCTGTTCTGTTTTGGGCTTTTTTCGTTATGGTTGAGTTTTTTTTCTGATATTTAACACTGGCTTTGCCAGCTTCTGTAGCCTCATTTATTTGTGTTCTTTCCATTTTTGCAGCAAGGGAGCAGGATTGTTGTTTTGGATATGTCAAAATGACAGGGAGAGATCAGGAGACCTTTTGAAGATCTTCATGTCTACTAAAACTCTTATTTTGTCCTATTCAGTCTCAAAAGCAGCCTGTGGCAGTACCTCAAGTTGGTGCCCTTAGCAAATACTTTCAAAAGTAATAAAAAACTCATTAGGAGGATGCTAAATATATTTGAGATTATGTGGGTCATGCGAAAGGGAGTGAGGGAAGGATCTGCCCTCTTACCAAGCTCCAGTGAAGAGAGACAGGACCATACTCAAAAAGGCTTTGCCAGTATTAATTGCAATTTAATGCCTATATTTAAACGCAGTGAAGGATGTTTAAAGGAAAGGTTGAAGTTCAGTGATCACTTTAATTGAATTTTTGAGCTACTATTAAATTAAAAAAAACACCAAACAATACTAATTTCCTAGAAAGAAACTTGGAAATAAGTAACTCCAATTTCCTCAGCATTAATTTAATCTCTGTCTAGAATGAGAAGTCAGAGAGTTTGTCTTCTGAGCCTTGACACTAAAGGTTGAAAGGTGAATAATATGTTTTGCAGAAGAATTACAACTAGTTTAATAACTAATCCAGGAGAGCTCAAAAATCAATTATAGCTCACAGTCAGTTGATCTGCTGACTTAAAATAATGGTAGACAGTGTTAGAAGTTGTGGACTGTAAGTAGCAATGCTTTATATGAGTGTATTGAGTTTTTAGAGTACCTTCTGCACTCTTGGTTTCAAAATGTCTTCAAAGTCAAACTCTTAAAGTTCTTCTTATTCTTATGAAACTATAAATAAATGTGTTTAAACTTTTTTGAAGTAGGTACAAACATGAACGTTATTTGCATCTCATTGTGTAACAGAGACCAGGCATTAGGCTGAGGTTTCTGCAGAGTTGTGTTTACATCAAATAACAGTCAGGTGAAGGAAAGTTCTATTTTGATGACTGTGTCATAACTTCATTTTGCCATTGAGTGTTGTTTCACAGAATGTCAAAGTAGATTAAAGTCCTGGGTTTGTTTTCATGGCTGTAAACTGTGTTTCCAGCCATCTTACAGAAAACCTCAGCTTCTCTGTTGCAAAATAACATACTTTGCTCTTACGACCTGTTTTTCTTGCTCTGCCTTACACAGAGTTGTACGAACAAAGAAAAAAAAATCTGTGGCTGATAGTTTGATGGAAGAGAGGAGCAAAAATGAATCTGTTAATTATGTTTTAAATGTTAAAGCAGTCAGTTCCTTATTAAATTATTTGAGTATTTCCCAGAAATAATTGGCAGAATTTTACAGTTCTCCAATTGACAAATCTTCTAGCAATGTAGTTCCACGTGGGACTGAATCAAGAAATAAAGTCCTATCAGTGAATCCCAGAGCTGGTCAGGCTGGAAGGGCTCACAGTGGGACATCTGACCCCACATCCCTGCTCCAGCAGGGCCATCCCAGAGCACAGGGCACAGGATTGTGTCCTGAGAGCTCTGGAGTATCCCCAGTGAGGGAGACTCCACCCCTCTGTTGCCCAGGGCAGAAGTTGTGCCTCCTGTGCAGGGGGACTCGCTGGGCTCAGCCCCTGCCTGTGGCTCTGCTGCCATTGCTGGGATATGCCTGGAGCAGAGCCTGGGCCCTGCTCTGACCCTCCCTGCACCCAGGGACACCCAGGCTGAGGGCCCCTCTCACAAACAGGGCCCCTGAACAGCTCCAGCTCCCCCAGCCTTTCCTGGGCAGGGAGATGCTCCATGCCCTTCAGTGTATGTGTCACTCTCCACTAGACCTGCTCCAGGAGCTCCACGTTCCTCTTGTACTGGGGAGCCCAGAGCTGGACACAGTTAGAAATGATGGACAAATATTACAGAAATGCAATTGAAAGTATTCTGCAGAAAACAGTAAACTGTATAAAGGAAATAAGTAATCCAAATACCTTAGTGTTTGTCTTGTTTTGAGCTTTGATACAGTTGCAGTGCTGGGTAATGTTGATATCACCCTGATGTTTCAGTTGTTGCTAAGTCATGCTTATGCTGGATAAAGGACTTGTCACCTTCTCAAAATTTCAGAAAGAATTCCTGGCTGTGAGGGTGGTGGGGCCCTGGCACAGGTTTCCCAGAGAAGCTGTGGCTGCCTCTGGGTCCCTGATAGTGTTTCAGACCAGGCTGGACGGGGCTTGGAGCAACCTGGGACAGTGGAAGGAGCCCCTGCCCATGGCAGGAGTTAGAATGGGATGAGCTTCAATGTTTCTTAAAGCACAACGAGCTGGGAGGGGACACAGCCAGGACAGCTGACCCAGCTGGTCAGAGGAATATCCCATACCCTGTCATGCTGAGCAATAAAACTGGAGGGTGTTGCCCAGGGGATAGTGGACACTGCTTCAGGGTCTGCAGCAGGTGGTGAGCAACTGCACTGTGCATCACTTCCTCCGTATATTCTTTTATCATCATTATTATCATCATGATTTTCCCTTCGTTTTTGTTCCTATTGAATTGCCTTCATCTCAACCCCTGAGTTTTATGTTTTCTCTTAGTTCTCTTCCCTATCTCACCAGAGAGGAGAGAATGATTGGCTGTGTGGTGTTAAACCACAACAACATTGAAGAGACTGTTTTAGGGTTGTGGATTATTGACTTCATCAGGCTTATAGCTGAGACTAGAAAGGTAGTATTTGGTACTGTAGAGCCTTTTCAAGATTTTATAAATCATTAGAAGCAGTTTGCCTCACGATGCTGTTTAAGGTAATCTACCCTTCCCTCTTTTTCACAGTTTAGTGGTTTAGTTTTGAGAACCCTACCTTATCTTTGCCACCTCCCAGAGATGTAGAAAGCTTTATGAAAACATCTGGAATTTGTATTTGTCTTGTGATATATAAAAAAATGTCAGGAAGATAGAAGTAAAAAAAAAAACAAAACAAACCTCAATGTGAAAGAAATGTAACCTCTATGTTGAAGCATTTAGGCAAATGTCTCTTCATGCCGTAATGATGTTAGGCAGAGCTAGTGCTCTTGCAGCCATCTGTGGCTATCCTATTGGCTTAAACAGGGATTTTCATGGAATCATGGAATCCTAGAATGATTTGGGTTGGAAGGGATTTCAAAGCTCATCTTGTTCCAACTCCTGCCATGGGTGGGGGACACCCACTATCCCAGGTTGCTCCAAGCCCTGTCCAACTTGGCCTTCACCTCTTTTAAACAAGGAATTTTCTTCCTTTTATTCTGTTTTTTGTTTGTTTTTCCTGTGATGTTCTGAAGAAGCAGAACCTGAAATATTATTCTGTCCACACTGTATCAGTGTCTATTCTTCTGTGTTTTCTGTTAACTTCAGATCTGAAAAGAATGTAGTAAGAAATGCTTGTAAAAGCATGCAGCATAAGTTACTTTGTTTTGTGTATTAAAGAAGTTAAATATAATCTTGTAATTTTGAAATATGCATAAATATAAAATTAGCTTTAACAAAGTAATATTTCAGATGTTTTGAACATACTGCAACATACAGCTAGAAACCTCCTGTCTCTCTGTCCTCCCACGCTCTTTACCTATTTAGCATTTTAATCTGATGTTTACGATCAGAAATAATATTTTCCTTTAATATGTTTTTAACTTGAGTGTGCTGGAAGCATCAGCCAGCACTTAGCACCTAATATGACACTGCCCTTTCAACTGCAAGGAATGTTATGAACCTGTTACATGGGATTGGTTTACTGGAAGGTTTGCCAACACACGAGAGAACTTCAGGAGGTTACTTGGGTCACATATTAATGTGCAGATTTCTCTCAGACTTAGTGACCTCTTTCTCTCTGGTGGAAGATTCAGATTAATTGCTGGTGTTTTGGCCATATCCCTCTTTTCCTAACTATTGAGAAAAGGTGGAATGGCAGATGGCAGCCACAGAAAGATGGGGTGGTAGAAAGTTAAAAACAAGACCTACACTAAAGTTTAAGAATGGAAATTTGATACATTTTAGTTTATTTAACATGTGATGATAAATGTACAGTTGTTCCAGGGTTTTTAAAATAATTTCTTTGCATATTACCTCTCTGGTTAACTCATGTGAGCTTACAAACTTCATGGTCAGCATCATTCATTCTGATAAGAATGGTGGATGAAAAATATGGTGATAAAGGGTTATTAAATTAACATTAAATTTTTGCCAAGAAGGCTGCAATTATAGTACTTTTTATTATAAGAACTCTCTCAAGCTGCTTAACACTGAGTGGCATTTGTCCCCTTGACCATGACATGGCAGTAATTGCCTTGCAGTTGTCCTAATGAGGGAGCATTGGTTTGTTACATAATCTGACTGTATAATTACATTTGAAGAAAAATACTCATTGGATGGCTTGAAATTTTGTAGGGCTAAGAGTACTTGAAGTTCTTTTAATTGGTTATACTTTAACGTTTTGCATTCAAATGGCTTATAAGTTATTATCATTTACACTTTGAATCTTGCAGACTAGAAGACTGGAAATAAAACTTGCTTGATTTTTCTCTTTTCTTTAAGAAGTTGTTGTAGTTTCTTAAGAAGGTTGTAATTAATTTTTGATTTAGGCATTAATTAAGAGAGGAAATAAGGATTTACCTTTTTTTAAGTAGAACTTACTGGTTTTTTTTTCCTGTATAACTCAAAGCTTTGACGTGTTAAATGAATAATTTGATGAAATGCTTAGTCTCTGCCATAAAATTTCAAGATACACTCAAAAGAATGATGTGCTAGGCAGGCATTTGGGGATAAATGTAATACTGTGTGATTGGGAGGGGCTGCTTCTTATTCCCTTGAAATAAATGTATCAGGGGCCCAGATGTGATAAACATAGAGGTTTTGTCCTTTCCTCTGACTTTGTACACCAATAATGCTGAGTCTGCAGCATCTCTGTTTCAGTTTTGGTGCTTTTCTTATTTTTTTTCAGTGTTGTAATACAGTCCCATGAGCAGTGGCAAGGGCATAAGGACTAATGGACTTGGTGGAGAGGGATGAGGGGAGTCCTTTAATCCTCCTCTTATGCTCCTTCTCCTCTAATCAGTATTTGGGCATTTAGCTGGTCATCTGGTTTCACCAACGCTGCTGTAATTAGGAACAGGAATTTCAAATGTAGTAGTTTAGTACTGGAGTTAATTCTTTTTAGTGCTCTAAGTGTGAAAATTACTCTGCATTTGAGGCCGAGACATCAAAGTGTGATAAGCAGTTTGACAATGAGAGTTTTTTCAAGCAGCCTTTGGGGACATGACATTGGCTTTATACATTATGACTTATTACTGGAACTGTACATGTACAATGTACAGTTGTGCAATCAGAGAATGGTTTGGCTGGAAGGACCTTAAAGACCATCCAACCCCCTGCCATGGCAGGGACACCTTCCACTGCCCCAGGGTGCTCCAAGTCCTGTCCAGCCTGGCTTTGGGCACTGCCAGGGATCCAGGGACAGCCACAGCTGCTCTGGGCACCCTGTGCCAGCCCTGCCCACCCTAAGAGGGACAGATTTTGTTCCAATATCTAATCTAAACCTACTCTCTAAAATAGCCTTGTTTATTAAAATATGACTAAACCTGTTGTTTGTTGTTTTTTTTCTCTGCAGCTGGCCTGTGGACAGTGTTCACGCTGGGTGGGGTGGGCAGCAAAGCGTCGGCGCAGCTGGAGCAGTGCTCTCCTCTGGCCAGCCAGAGCCTGCTGCTGCTGCTGGTCCTGGCCAACCTGACTGATGCTCCAGACACCCCAAACCCCTACAGGCAAGCCATCATGTCCTTCAAGAACACACAAGGTTTGTGTCTGTTCTTACTGCTGAGCCTGAACTTATGGAATGGGGTTTTAAGATGCTGTGATTGCGTAGAGGTTCTCTTTCCAAGATTTGTTGTCCTTCCAGCACACCCATGGAAGAGCAGTAATAACACTTTTTTATCTGGGAGTTTTGTGAGGTGGAGTTCCTCAGCTGCTGAACTTAATGGTGGGGATAGAGGGAGGATGTTTTATCCTTCTGACCTGAGAAATACTAGAGAGCTTCATAATCCTGATCCAGTTTGCTTCCTGGGCTAGAATTTCTTGAAGGTTTCTGCTGACTTTGATGATTCTGTGACTCTATAATTTCATAAAATATGCATAAAACTAACCTATAAGTAGATTGGTTATCCAAGAGGATGCAGAGTTGCCTAAAAATTTGTAGCGCTTTTTGTCCTGGAGTCATGGTCATTAGAGAGAAGGTAAATAATTAAATTACTACCTGGGTTTGCTGACTTATTCTTATATTTCTAATGTAAGAAAAATGTTTAACATAAACACTTCCATGAGTTTTGTATTTGTGGGAGGTTTCAGAGTTGTTTTGGTGCTTGTCTGGATTTTGAGAAGGCAGGTTCCAGTTTCTGTGGAGGTGCCATGTGGCACTGACTCGCAGAGGGTCTTGTTTGGGGTTTGGGAATGCCCTCACGCAGCTTGTGATATCTAGATAGCTCAGTATGCAGCCTGTGCCTTTCACATCATCACAGGATCTTTTAGGTTGGAAAAGCCCTCCAAGTCCAAGCATTCTCCCACCACTGCCCAGGCCACCATCCCCTGTCCCCAAGTGCCACGGCCACATGGCTTTTAAATCCCTGCAGGGATGGGGACTCCACCATTTTCCATGTGTACTTTATCCGTGCTTAGATCTCTGAGTCTGAGCCATGTGGTTTTACCTTTCATTGGCTTTGTGCAGGTTGGCACCGTGCACAGAGCTCAGAAGCTGAGTGACAACCTGTGAAGCCACAGTAATATCCTGAGTTATGCACTTTATTCTGGGGAGTTTTTGTATTCCTTTATCCATTAAGTTTTAACCAGGTTGAGCTGTAAATTAATTCACCATTACCTAGGAAAATTTATTGGGTTGTGAAGGTGGAGGATTGTTCTTATAAGAAGAATTCTGAGTCCTAACATGCTTCTTTGATTTATTGGATACCATTTACAGGTGGTTGAGATCAAATTGTTGATAAAGTTTTTGTTTTGTTCTGTCTTTAAACTGCAAGCTTCCTTTAATGTTGCATTTTGGTTGGCTTTGTTTCATGCCTTCAGTAGCCAGTAGTGTATTTCATTAAAGGGCGCTATACATATATTATTATAAAATTCTGAAAGAACTTACTTTGTGTCAAATGTAGCATGAAAAGCTACATTTTCTCTACATGTGAATGTTGATAGAATGACTTATTGTTTCCCAGAAACTTGTTTCCACTAGCAATACTCATAATTGAGCTTAAATTTGATTTCTGTGAACATTCTAAGGGGTTTGTAAGAGGAAAGTAATGTGAAAAAAAAGAGGCTGGTTGCTGTCATAATATATACTATAAAAGGAAAATTGGCATTTTTGTTAAAATAATTTCTATAATTTAATTGGGACAAAACTAGAAGAATTCAGGATAGGGTTTTGTTTTTGTCCATGGTCTAGAATAGTTTAATTTTTCTGTTGATCAGTTTAATGCTCTGCAGAATAATACAGGATATGCTGGTGTTGCTGGTAAGTTTCTTTAATTTTGTTTAGATTTTTATTTTACTGGACTTTTTAGTATCCTTTAATAAAACTGATGGTGAAATGCTATAAATCCCAGTGGCACAGCTTGAACATCCACGGAAATGAAGCTGCAAAGCCAAGGGGAGCTTCTCAGCTAATGACCTGTGGCACCAAGGACTGAATTGTTCTGATTTTGCTGTCTACATCCAGGTCTTCCCTCCTGAAGGGAAATTCCTGCCCAAAACAGGGAGGTTTTAAACCAACTGGTCCATAGTCATGGTCAGTAGTTGAGGAGGCCAGGTTGGAGTCTCTCCTGTGCCCATGGGTACGTGGTTTTGGGACAGGCAGGATCTCCATCACCACGGGGCTGTGTCTCCATGTGTTTCCCAACTCCTGCAGGCAGGAATCCTGTTTGCTCCAGGACCTCCTGCTGCCTCCAGCTCAATGGCTGGAGCTGTCCCCCCTTGCCCTGGCCAAGAGGAGTGGTGGCTCCCCAGCATGCTGTCTGCTGGGCCCCACAAAACCAGTGGCAGCCAGGGCTCCTGCAGGGCTCCTGCAACAATTCCAAGTACTTTTTCCATCCAAAGTGGGTGGAAATGTTGTTCAAAATACGTGCGGACTGCCATGCTCTTCTGCGCTGAAAGCTACTTAGCAAACTTCAATGAGAATATGGGCTTAAAATGATTGAACTACAGTGTGGTTTGGGTTGGGACTTTCAAGATCACCCAGTTTCAGCTCTCCTGCCATGGGCAGGGACACCTTCCACTATCCCAGATTGCTCCGAGCCCCATCCAACCTCGCCTTGGACACTGCTGGGGATGGAGGAGCCACAGCTTCTCTGGACACCCTTTGCCAGGGCCTCACCACCCTCACAGGGAAGAATTTCTTCCTGATTTCTCATCTAAATGTCTTCTCTTTCAGTTTAAAACCCTTCCCCCTTGTCCTATGGCTATTTGCCCATGTAAAAATTTTCTCAACTCTCCATCTTCCTCAAAAGCCTCCTGTATGTACTAGCCTCTTCTGTTTCCACGGGAATTTCTAGACCTTAGATATCTGTGCATATGCATGCTTTTACTGAAGCTGGTAAAGGTTCTGTGAACAGAAGTCTGTTTTATTTTTGCTTCCAGCCCTGCCACAGAGCATATTGTGATTCTGACCAAACTGCTATTACTTTGAGGGATGTCAGACAATGTAATGTGATGTTTTACATCACTTAACTCAGCAAACTCCCCACCACACACCTCTAAAGTCTTGACACCTACGTTCCACTGAGATATCACAGTAATCTTGACCTATGCACATCCACCCTTCATGCCAAAAAAGGAATGGATGGGAGATACTCCATCTTAATGCCAGAGAACTAAACCTGTAAGTTTGATGTGCAGGGATTGGAAGTTAATAACTGATATATTGGTTAAGGGAAGACCTTGTGGCTACCCCTCTTCCAGCAGCTCCTGGGATCACATTCCTTCTTAGCAGTAGAAGCCATATGGAGGGACAAAATTGTTTTATGAAAAAAGGTGAATGCTCTGTGCAGGTACCAGGGTCTTACTCAAGCTCATATGGGAGGACAAACTCAGCTTTTTGGCACAACTGAAGCTTTACGTGACTGTATTATGGTTTATGACCATTGGTGATAAGAGTCACAGGTGATTCTTGTTTCCTTCTTTCTGTGGTGTATTAAACATTTTCCCCAGAGATTTTATAAAATTAACAAATAACTGAATGATGAATGTATTTGTTAAAGATTTTCTTTTATTTCTTTATTTCAGATAACACTGCGTTTTCGTCATCAAATCCACACGCTTTCCAGATTAACTTTAACAGTTTATACACAGCTTTATGTGAGCAGCAGAAATCTGATCAAGCCACTCTTCTCTTATACATGCTTCTGCATCAGAACAGCAATGTGCGTACCTACGTGTTGGCACGGACAGACATAGAAAATCTGGTGAGTCCTGCTCTGCCTCCTTTTTTCTCACCACGAGGGATTGGCCCTGCAGGATTGGGTGTCACCAGCTGCCAGTGGCCTCTGTTCTGCAGTAGGCGCATTGGGTTCTGGATCACTCATTCACCAGTTCTAGCTCATTTACTCATTTTTGTTATGTCATCTCAGGAGTGTAGTGCTAGCACATCACTGCAGTCAAGGGCGGTACTGGTAAAGCCACAAGACCATCTTGGATTCCCTCTTTCTCTGTGCCACTATCATGACCCAGGTCAAAACTCCCCACTTTTGATCGTTGTGTAGAGAAACTGGTAGCAGATACCATTCTATTCACTGTTTTATTTATCTCTTTCGGATATTCAGCCCAAAAAGTTGCACAAGCTTACTCTGTGCTTTCAGGAGTAATAGTTAACAAAATGAACTGTAACTGGACTAACATGCCAAATGTCTTACAGGGTTGACCTAAGACTGAAACTCCTCAAGGAGCAGCTCACAGATTTTATAGAAACACAACTGTAGTGCCTTTTTAGCTGCTTAAATAGGATTGTGGTTAATGGCCAATATAACAGACACCTGGTATGGTTTTTGTAGGTTATAAATTAGCTTATGCTCTCCACTTTAGTAATGTCACAAACCACTTTAACAAATCTTACTTATTAAAAAGCATTCCTTTAATAAGATAATGGCTATCTAGGGGAATTGGTAACAGAATAGAGGACCCTTTCCATTTTAATATTTGAAATCTTGCCAGGTAATTAGATCCCTTGCCTGTTTGATGGCAGATATGGAGTGAGTTTGGTTTCAGTCCAAGTTCTAGCAGATGTATTGCTAAAATCGGAGTTGATAGACGCCACTGTTGGCAAACTGGGGTGAGATGGTTGATGTTGAATTGATTCAAGACTGAACTCCTGTGTCCACTGCAGATTGTGTAGGCAAGGGCTGAGTCATTTTGCATGAGTTCCATGAACAAATGGTCATGTATAATTTTTGGTGCTGCTAGTGTGTGATATGACAAGTTAACAGCTGCTAACCATAACAATTTGCTATATCTTTAGAATCACAGAATAGAATCCCAGAATGGTTTGAGTTGGAAGGGGCTTTAAAACCCCTCTTGTTGCAAACCCTTGCATGTGCAGAGATGCCTTCCGCTATCCCAGGTTGCTCTAGACAACTAAATATTAGGTGTGTGCATTGTTTTATAATTATGGTGTCTGATACACTGTAAAGCTTCCAGAAAAGCAGTGCGGTGCATCTGTCAAAACAAGTCAAGATGCAGGTACTCAGATGCTCTGCAGTGCAGGATATTTTCATATATTATCACCTAAAAAAGAATAGTCTGAAAATCTCAGAAATTACCAGCAACTTTAAACACTTCATGGGAAAAGATGGAAAAATTCAGAAAAGCATTGCTGAAAAGTCAGCAGTATGTTTTTGTAGGTACTTTGATTTTTTTTTTCAATACCAACATTTGAAATTGCTCTTATTTTGCTCTTCATGCTGCTGCTTTGTGATCTCTACTGACAACTCACTGACATCTTTGTCCAATCCTCTTGTTTTTATTGGGCCAATGGATAAGGATAAGCAGCAACCAACTGAAAAGAGCAGTTTTAATTGCTCAATAAGGCAGGCTGAGCCAGACTCAAAAAGAATTGGGAGGGCTGGGAGGGCTACTGGACAAAGAAATCATGACCTCCTAACTACAGTCCTGTGGTGAAAAAGGGTAATTCAGCCTTAAACTTGAAAATGAGATAAAGGGACTCGAGTACTGGAGCTGGCTATCCTTCCCTGTATGGCAAGAGTGATGCTGATGCACTGTGCACTATTCTGGTCTTGTACTTCCAGAGTTCATAAAATAGTTACAGACTGTTGAAAAATGGATCAGTGATCAGAAACATGGGAGGTTTTTTTTTGCTTTAAAATTAATAATAACACTGTGAGAAGCTTAGGAAGATAACTGTAGCTGGTCAGAGAAGAGCTTGGGGAGCATCAGGATGTGTATGTGCCTTCATAAGGGGGAATCCTTGAAAAAACAGGAATCTCCACTTGCAGAGTGGGATGGGAAGAACTAAAACCTGGAGGTTGATTCCTACCATCCGGAAATACGGAAGAAAAACAATAAGGTCTTTAATTCAGAGTCAAAATTATCTTTGATTCAGGGTGGAGCACTTTTTGGAGGCATGTGGTGTAAATCAGTGGCCTCTTTGTACAGAGGCTTTGGATGAATTAAGTATAAGGTATATAGGTGCTGTGTGAGAGATCATGTCCATGGGCAGCTTAGAGCTCATCCTAAACTTTAGGGGATTTTGCAGGTTGTTCCTGTTTCACTGCATTCAGTGCATCCCATATGTTGTGTTTTCCCCTATTTTTATTTGTCTCCCTTTCTGTGCCCAGAAAGCATCACCAGAAGGTGCTCTGTAACATTTTGTAAGGATTTTTAAAATGTGTCTCTGCTCTTTTTCAACTTCAGTTTAACTTGTAAATTAAAACAGTTTGTTTTTCTTAGTCGGTATAACAGATACTGTCTCAGCTCACTTCCTCATTTGTATGAGTCCCCCTCTGCCATTTATAGTTAAATACCTTCACCTTCTGTTGGGCTTTGTGTTTTATTGTTAATAAAGAACCTTTTTTGCTCTTATTATGATTCTGCTTAGCAAAATGAATAGGATCTTTGTGTGTCCTTCATTTTTAAAAATAACTGGATTAAATATCTGATGCTAGAGGATCTTATGTTAGAGAAGTTTACATCTAGTATTTGGCTGTGCTTTTCAAAGTGCTTGCAGGGATCCTACAGAAAATGGTGGGACAGGTGAAATAGAGGGCCGTTAGCACATTTTTTGACAAGCATAGTGTTCTGGTCTGTGGATAGGAAGCTGTTGAGCCTTCTTCTGTTTGGAAGAGCAATTAGTGTTGCAAATAAATATACCAGTGAGATTTCTGCATGTAAGAAATGAGCTATTTGATGTGTTTGCCTTGGCTGCTGAGTTCAGATTTTGTTGCTGCTCAACATGGCTGGAATGAAATAACATACATGATGATGTATTTATATCAGCTGATGGTACAGCAACATTTTTTCCTGTGGTATAAATTTGTCTTAAGCAGATTGCTGCTTGTATTTTGTTGATTACTAAAGACAATCTATTCTTAAACTTTACTGGGGGAACCAACCTTGGACTGGATATAGCACCTGCAATTTTCAGTGTCTGTTTTTACCTGCCACTTGTTTTTAGGATTAAAAGTAACTTTTTAATGGTGGCTGTTTCTTGCCAGTTAAAAGCTGCTTCTGGGGGAGGAGTGTTAGTAGTGGTGCAGTAGAGGTATTGTGATGACTGTGAGAAAAGGGTCAGCAATGCAAAAGAAATGGTCTTCTGAACAGAAGGTTGGATAAAACAATTGTGTAAGAAGATAGGTATAAAAGTTTTAATGTATGTATATAGAAGTGTAGAAATGTATTTCTGTTGAAAGTCTAGAAAAATTTTAATATCATTAAAATATTAACTGAGAGGATTTTTCTTTTTTGGAGGAATCTGTCTCTTCCAGAATCCTCCCGAGACTCCTCCCAGGCATCTGCTGCAGTTTCCACCTTTACTTGAGACATCTGAGATCCCAGGCAGCAGCTCTGGACTCCTTCAGAGAAGATACCTGAGATGTTTTTGCTCTTTAAATAGCGGATCTCACTTCCAAGATTCACTTGAGACTCCTTCCAGGCATCTCCCAAGGTTCTTTGAATTCTTCTAGACACATGAGACCCAGGTTTCAGCCCCAGACTTCTCCAAGGAGACTACCTAAAAGCCTTCCTCTTTTGAAGAAAAGTGTCTCCTTCAGGTTCCATCCAAAACTCCTCCCAGGCATCTCCCAGAATATTTCCAATTTTATGTTTTCATATTATTAGAGTTTTAATTAAATCTTGTACTGTAACTTTTTTATAGAAACGGTGGCTTGTTAACTAGTTTTTGTTTTGAGAACAGTGATACTTGTCCTAAAGGTGTGTGCACCTCAGCAATCAATATACAAAGGAAAAAATGTTGTAAGGAGGAAGGATTATGGAAAGTGTACAAACTGATTCTAATTCCATCCAGAAATGGCACATAAGAGAGAATTGAGTTGCTGTTTGCCTCCCTGAATTTTGTCAGGTGTGCAGATGGCACAAAGCCTGAAAGAGGAGTGAAAAGGGAAATGTGGCCAAAAGAGTGGGGATTTTGGAAGCAACAGAGGTTTGTTTGGGGCAGAAGGACTGATTGCCATGATCTGGAGTGCCAGATTACTCTTCGGTAGCAAGTATGGAGCTTTTTAGTACAGCACTTTCAGATTTTGGCTTGTAGGGGAATGTCAGCAATGTCTCAATATCATGTGTTTTTAAATGTAGTTTGTAGCAACACATGTGTAGGACTTGGACCACTTGAGAACATGAATGGACTTTTTCAGTTACAATTAGTATTAATGTGTGTAGACAGAGGAGATATTTTGGGCTGTTATGAAGGAGTGTGTTTTGCCAGAGTGGTTTGTATGGTTTAACACAACCAGACTGAATCACAATTATCCTTAAAGGTCCCTTCCAACCCAAACCTTTCTGTGCTTCCATCTGGGATCTGTCTAGAAAACTAAGAAGTTGTTCCAATGGCTACCTTCAGCAAGGCTTTTGTTATTCTCACTGAAAAATCCAGTTGTAAATGTGATTCTTCATTAGTTTTATGTTGCTTCCAGCTCTATCCAGCTATTATAATAACTGATGGACTTGTAAATTACAGAGCTTTTACAGTGCAAAGCTACATGCAAGTGTTGGGGATGGAAACAATTTGAATGGTGGACTAAAGCAGAGATGTTTGTCTCTCTTTCTCCCCATCCAAGGAAAAGGACAAATCTTTTTTGGTCTAAATGCTAATGAGAAGTTCTAGGGAAAACCTGGTCTTTACTCAAGACTGGTATTTAGAAAACTCAAAGATTGTATTCTGGTTTCCACTGGGGAGAGAGGTTTCTGAGGGATCCTTTGAAATAGCAAGGAAAGGATGTTTGCAAGATGTAATTTTAAAAAATATTTTTATTTCAATATTTACATTAATTAGAGTATTACCGTAAGTATATTCTCCCTCTGCTTCTGTTGTCATCTTGTCTTGTACCTGTCCAAAGCATGTGTCAAAAGGTTTTGTGGCCTGCAGCATTTAGATCAATCTCATTTCATTCTAATAGAAACTGGTTTAGGATGTCCCAACTGTTTCGAGGATGGTTGATTGTAAGAGAACATTTTGGTAACTTCAGAGGCTTGTGAAGCACTTGGTGTCCTGGCTGCTCACCAGAATAGGTTTCACATGATTCATCCAGCTGCATTTGGCCTGTTTTGAAAAACAGCAAGTTTTTAGGTGTCTAGAAGCTTCTTGGAACTGAGGGCTTTCTCCAGTTCCTTTTTCCAGGGCTTTTTGTGATTTCGGCCTATTTCTGCAGCCCAGGGAAGCCACATTATTCTGAGCCAGTAGAAAGCTAATTTTCATTTGGTAGAGAGACAACGTTTGCATCTGGATTAACTTTAGACTAGCACTCAGGTATGCTTGCTGTTGCAATGAAATCTCATTTTCATTATTATTGCAAGGCTTTGGCTTAAGCTTGTTCGTCCTGGTGGAAATGTTGCAAGACCTTGGGCTGAACTCTAATCACAATGATCAGTCAGTTCTCTTTGGCTGCATATTATCTAAAATTGGAAAAACAGGCCTCTTCTAGTCTTAACCCAACCCAAACTGTTTTTTCTGGTATTATCTTCACACACCAAAATGGGATTTACTTTCATGTCTCAAAATGCCTCTGTTCACCTCAGCTTTGATGTGCTTGGCTAGGTTTGATGAAGAAAGGCTTTTCAGAACAGGCTTGTGGTAGCACAGATGGGTAGACACAACTGTTTTCCTGCTTGGACTGGTGAAAATCTCGTTTAAAAATTCACTTTTCCCCATAGTGTAGAGAGGAGGACCTGAAGCATTTGGAGATTATGGTAACTGGTATGGCTGGGAATCTCATTTATCAGGGGATTGAAATTCCATTTCTGACCACAAGAAAACACTTGTTTAGACTCTCTTGTGAGACAAAAGGAAGCAGATGGAAGGTGTTTGGACACTGTATGTCACTGCTCAGGGGTGGTTGTTTCAAGAGGGAGGAATTGGTATGAATTGTCAAGAGCAGGGCAATACATGGGACCTTTAGAGCCTCTGCTGTTTAGTGTCTGAGGTATTTGAAGATTAAACTAATACACACATTTTTTCTTCCCTAAAGGTTCTGCCAATTCTTGAAATTCTGTATCACGTTGAAGAAAGGAATTCACACCATGTTTACATGGCCCTTATCATTTTGCTGATCCTTACAGAGGATGATGGCTTCAACCGATCCATTCACGAAGTGGTGAGTTGCTGTTTTGGTAAATAATCCTTCAGCTCTAAAAATAATCTAAATATTTACTTCTCAGATACGTGGGCAAATCTGTTCCCTCAACGGAGGCTGTATGAGCTCATCCAAATTTGATGGCATATACATCTTTCTTTTGTAAGAAGAAGGAACCTGAAGACTGATTTCAAAACTTTTCCCAAGTAAAATGAACAAACACACTCCCTCCTGTAGAGAAACTGCTGCAAATATTTCTTCTTCTGCCTTTTTTGGTGTTCCCTGTTACAAATTAGTCCAGTAATAGCCGGGCAGGCTGCCTCGAAGGTGCTGAATGTTTGCCATGGAAGTGGAGGGCCTAGAAGAGAGGAAAAAAAACAGGAAACCTTTTTTATTTCTCTTGAAAAACTTTGCTTAACTAGTTTGATGCAGCCTTTAGCTGGTGTTGTATTTTCCACACTAAATGTTCCTTCCTTACTTGGCACTTCTTTTTCTGTCTCTCTGTTAGATTAATTTCTATTTTATGTTGTCCATATAACAGCATCCAAATTTTTACTAGCTTTGATGGACCTTGACCAGCTGTGCCGGAGAATACCTTGGACAATTATGTCCTAGTTTCCCAGCTTCTAAAACTATGATACTGCATGATATATTTGCACTGATTTAATTTAATTTTTTGACCGGGAGAGAGGAATTCTCTTTTGCAGAAACTATTTTTGTGAAATTATTGTCTTTTGTGAAATTATTGAAATGCAAAATGCTGAAAGCAAATTTCAAGGTTCCTAAACAGAATTCTCTCCCAGGTGAATTTCTAGCCTATTTTGGAGGGAGCTGGCATTTTTTCTTGGTACCAAGCAATAGAGACTTACAGTATTTTTCCTCTAAAATTTCAGATTGTTTAGTATAGCTCTCTGTTTAGAAAGCAGGGAGAGATTATTTAAGTGCAGTTTCCTGGGAATACCTTTTTGGAAGCAGCTTTTAGGAGCACCTCTAGCAACCATGCAGATCACTGAAATATTTTTCTGAAGCTTTTTGCTGCCTTCAACTTTGTGTGCCTTAAACCTGTACATATGCACCAGAGGTGTACATGTGTGATGTGTATTTTTGGGTTCCATGTCACTGAGTCATTTATCCTCTCTCATAAATGGGACTTGTTGAGAATTGGAATTCAGCAGACGAGGTGTCATTCCTGCCGCAGCCTCTTCCCCTACCACTCTTAGTTCATTTTAGAGGCTTTACACACAGTCTTTCAATAAATTCCTTACTGGATGAGTAAAAGTGGAAGATTTCCCTAAAATTCCTTAATGAGGATCCAGCTGTGGAATGAAAACATAAATCTAGTTTTCTTGTCCAGTTTATCCTGCCTTTTAGCTAGCCCTGCCAACAGAGTTGTAGTGTTTGCTTGCAATGTGGATATTGGTTTACTACTTCTATCTTAATAGAAACACAAACCCCACCTTGTTCCTTTTACCCTGCACTGATCTTTTTTTCAGTCGTGCCTTTGCTTCTTCCATTTTCTTTATATTTTTTTTTATTTTACTTTAGTTGTTCACTAGCTGCTTCTTTCTTTTCCTCTGTGGTTGTGTTTTCCTGCTTCATAATGCCTGGCTCCCTTAGTTAATAGTGCTGTGTGGCCAGAGTTCTGCTGGATTTGGTTCTTAAGTGGCTAATGAGAGGTGGCTGTGAAGTGCATGAGCCTGCAGGCCTTCTCCTACACATTCCTACAGATCCCAAGGAGGGAAATAAGTGTAAGGGGAAAAAAAAGTTTCAAAGACATACTTATAAATCCATTCCCCTCACCCATGTCTTTAAATTAATTAAATGGATGTTTTCAGGTATGAATGAGCAAGTTACTGTTCAAAATCTCTAGTATTAGTATGAAGTTAGTCTCATTCTTTCTTAAATATTGACTCCACATCTCCTAAAGCCTAAGAGGATATTATAGGTCTGCAAAATGATGGGAGTCAGAAAATCTCTGTAGGCCTTTCTATAAAATCTAGCATCAGTTTTATAAACCTCATGCATTCAAATACCAAATTTTATCAGTTACAGTAGGATTATTTTTTTCCTCCATCACTTGGGTAAAAGATGAAGGAAAAAAAGATGTGCTGTATTTTAGATCAACCTGTTTTTCTCTCTACTGTTTGTCCTGTGTACTGTTCTTATAAGAACCATGACTGTGCAGTTCATTTATGGGCTATTTTCCTTTGTGGCATTTAACCCACATTTATTTATTGATTTTTAGGATTAATTTTAGTAAGCAAAGTTTTATAAATCTGGTGATTATACCAACTGGTAAGGAGCTCAGGAAACCACAGAAACTCTTTTTGACTACTGTAGGATGCTGAAGCATTTTTTATTTAAAATGAATGTGGTCTTAACTGCCTGGAAAATATGATCAAAATCATAGGTCCTGTTCCTGCAATTGGTTTAATGCAGTTGGGTCACTGTAACCACACAGAACTCAATTTCTTTCACTAATAATAACAATAATTATAATAGTAGGATAAACAAGTAAATGTAATAATTCAACAGAGGGACAAGTATTGGTGATCTTTTGTCTCTGATTTATGAAATTCTAAATAAAATTACATCAGACATCAAAATAACATCATACAGTATTTTATGTAGCAGTAACCTTATTGTGCTACTGTAGCACTTTATTCTGTAGGAAATGGTGATAGACTGTAAATCACAATTTAACTGTGTTTATTTTTAGTGTGCTAAAAAATATCTCAGGAGTGAAGTTGTGGGAAACTGAGAATCTCACTGCTTGGTGTATGTAGAACTGAGCTCCTGCTCTTTGCATCTGCAGTTTGTGCTCCTTCAGTTGGAACTAACCAAGAGCCTCATATTCAAAAGAATAATCAATCAAAACATTTTAATTTCTTTTAAAATTATTCTTGCAAGACCACCCCAGGACTAAGCTTTTTCTTTTTCTCCCTTTTTAATGTTAACTGCAAACCAATGAGATTGGTCAGTGGGGAGCACTGGTTCTGGGTAGACGATTTTGAAATTTAAGATATTTTCATGCTTCATGCCTCTGAAACCCAAAATGAATGGTGGTGGTTGCTGCTGTTGTTTTTGAAATAGCCATTTCACTGCCTACCAGCTCAGGTTGCTTTCCTCAGTGTGGAGGAGAGGTGACAGGTTCAGGTAGGTAACTTTATAATTTATCTTTTTTAAGAGTAGTGTACTATTTCAGGGAATAGTTATCTCAGTAACTGTCATTTTTCCCAGGCTGGTGTTTTCAGAGTTTCAGGAGGAACTACTGAAGGTTTCTGGGGTGAGACTGGAGAATTAACATCTTTGTCCATGTTTACAGCTGTCAACGTGTTACATAATGAGCGCTTCATGTAACTTCATGTTTTGCATTAGGAATCTGAAATTTGGCAGGTGGCCTTTGTGCCAGGGCTCTGCTGCTGATAATATGACTAAACGTGACCAAATTATCAGTCTCCGGGCACAGGGAGCCGTCTCCATCTGCGCAGCAGAGACGTAGCCGGAGGTGGCCTGACGTCTGTGGAAACTGAATATTCTCATCTTGCTGCTCCCAGAGCCATCTGGGCTCTGTGCATCCTCCCCTGCCCAGGGATCATGTTATCAGCTGAGATAGGCAGGGACGAGCTGCAGCTTGTGCCAGTGCAGCTCCCAGCTCCCGTGGGGATGCGCTCCCAGGGATGTTTCTGCTGCTCCTTGGCAGGGGTTAAAGCCACACAGAACCATTTGGCTTGGAAAAGCCCTGCAAGGCCATCAAGTCCAACCTTCCACCAGCACTGCCAAGGCTGCCTATGACCCATGTCCCCAAGGGCCACATCCACACATTGGAAAAAATCTGTAAGAATGAGAGCCCTAATGTGACAGGAGTTGGGAGAAATTTGAAACAGGCTGAGACTGGCTGTACATGGAACATGGGATGGTGCAGTAGGGGAGAGGAACAATAGTTAAACAAGGAGTAGGTAAGATTTTGGGATGCTGAGAAGAGAAATGAGTAAAGAGACAGGATAGCAACAGAGTGACAAAAAGCTGAGGAAGGTGAAGTCAGGCTTCTTCTTCATGAGAGACTGGGATGGGCAGGGTAGGACAGAGGAGAATGGCTTCACCCTGACAGAAGGGTTAGACGGGATATGGGGAAGAAATTCTTCCCTGTGAAGATGGGCAGGCCCTGGCACAGAGTGCCCTGAGAAGTTGTGGCTGCCCCTGGATCCCTGGAAGTGTCCAAGGCCAAGTTGGACAGGGCTTGGAGCAGCCTGGGATGGTGGAAGTTGGGTTGAGCTCTAAAGTCCATTCTAACACAAACCATTCCATGGTTCTGTGATGATAAGGTGTAGGTGGGGCGAGTGGAAGCAGGTAAAAAAATGAGCTGAGAAAGAATGGAGTCTCAGAGGGCAAGGAGGTGAGAAAAGGCTACAGGGAGAGAAAACAGGAAGGGTGAAGCTTCTATAAATAATAGAGATCCACCGGTGGAAGAGAAGGATGTGTCTGGAGATGTTGGGCGGCTCAAAGTACTACCTGAGACTACTTAATTTGTCCCAGTGCCATTCCTCTTGTCCCACTAGGACACCCTGTGGGAGAGAGCACATAATGGAATCTGCTCTCAGTTCCAGCAGAGTGAATCATGAACTTCCACTTTGGTTGGTGAAGTGCAGGGATGTGCCCCACAAAATAGCCCCAAAGAGGGTGGGAGGAAACATGGGGATTTTTTATTTGTGGGAGGAAGTTGCTTTGCTATTTCACTCATTAATCAGCGACTACAAAAAGTAACTTATTAGAAATTTAATCAGTTAAGTTGATGGTTTTTTGGCCAGGATAAGTCTATTTTGTTTAAGAGTGGAAAAAAACCCTAAAAAACCAAACTCTTGGGTATCGTTTCAGAGCAAATTGAGTGAAATTATTTCTTCAATAATCATCAGGAAATACTTCCCTTTATGTACTATTGGTTTCAATTTACATTGTGTGTCATGTCAAAACAAATAGTATTTCATACTATCCATTTTCATAGCTGTATTTTATTTTTTAAAAAGTCTGTTAAGTTTTCAATAAGCATTTAAAAGTCAGGAAATGAAATGTGCAACCACAACTTATCCCTGCTATATTTATGTATTATTGAGAGTAACCATTATTTAATGATCATGTACTATATTCTTCAAATAACAATATGCTTTTCTTCTGGAAGGCTTCAGTGCTGAGCTTGAGATATTTGAGCTTGAGATATTTGCTTGAGATACTTGTCAAACTGGTAAATTTATTTCTTTATATAAAATCTTCTCTTGAGAGCAGGTACATTCACATAGTCATAAATAAGCTGTTATTAAGAAATTAAAATTAAGGCAACGAGGATAAATGTCTACACTTACTTTAGCATTTTGCATTTGTGAAGTAATCCATGAACTTGCTGTATCTGACCATATGTTTATGCTTAGCAGCCTTGGGATGATCAAGCTCTCCACTAGCAGAGTATCTTCTTGCAGTGAAGTTTGTACGTGAGATTCATTAATTACACTAACAGCTTTTGAAATTTTCAGTTGCCTTTTTTTGTGAAAATATGTGTGGATTTTGCTTTGTCTTTCAGGCATTTCCTGTTAATCATCTATGTTGTTCATCCCAACTAGTTGTCCTTGTTTACTGAAACTCCTTGGATGACTTGTTTTCATTTATACCATCATCACTTTGTCTTAAAATAGTATTAGTGACTTTTTATAACCAGAAATTATACTGGTTTCCACATCCACTCATCACCCGCTATTTGTGGAAATCTTTCTTGTAGTGATTTCATATTTCCTATTTGTTCCTCAGCCTTGACCATTCTCCCCTTAAAATACCTCTCAAGTCTTTCTGTCTTCCCCCATTCTGATTTTTTGATCCTTTTAGCAAAAGGTGTTTATCATCAACCACTACACCTCAGCCTGTACCTGGGGATGTTTTGTCACTTTTGCCATGAAATAGTGTTTTTTCCATCTATAGGCTTCGTTTTAGCATCCTTGTGGGAAATAGGAAGGTGCTGACAAAGAGCCAGGTACTGTGCAGCATGTAATAATGGAGATACTTTTAAAAATTATTTTAAAATTTATTTCAGGGATCTGGATTTTTATTTTGTCTCTTCATATATAATAAAAAATTATTTTTATATCTCAAACTTTATCAGCTTACCAATTAACATGAATCATAATAAGGATGCTGTTTCAAATATCTCTTATGCTGTGAAAGAGCTTCCAGAGGCACAGACTCATAGAATCGTTTGGGTTGGAAGAGACCTCAAAGTTCATCTTGGGGTTCCATCCCCTGCCGTGGGCAGGAACACCTTCCACTGTCCCAGGCTGCTCCAAGCCCCAATGTCCAACCTGGCCTTGGACACTCCAGGGATCCAGGGGCAGCCACAGCTGCTCTGGGCACCCTGTGCCAGGGCCTGCCCACCCTCCCAGCCAGGAATTGCTTCCCAAGATCCCATCCAGCCCTGCCCTCTGGCAGTGGAAGCCATTCCCTGTGTGCTGTCCCTGCATGCCTTGTCCCCAGTCCCTCTCCAGCCCTCCTGCATTCTCTCTTCTCTCTGAAATTACACAGAAGGGATAGCTTTGTGTGCAGTAGTCCTTGTTAAACATATTTATGTTTTGACCAAGAATAACCCTGAATTTATAGAGGACCTTTTCCATGTTTTTAGGACAGTTCCTGTTGAGTCATTTTTACCAGTGCTTCAAGGCAGGGTGTTCGGCACATGTGTTTCCTCCATGTAGGTTGGCTGAGTACAGGGAAAGAGTGGATTGATTCTCCTTCTGCAGTAAACTTGGAAATGATGGTTAACTTCATCCACCCTGATAGTGGAGGGCAGTGAAAGATATGAAGCTCTTAATCTAGCTGTTGACTTCCTCTAAGCATTAGAGGAAGAGACTTCATACTTTTCAAGGGAAAGGCTTCAGTGTGAAGCCACACTGCTGATTTGCCCCTGACCTTCAGTGTGTGTGCTCTTGCCCATCAGTCAGAGCTCCTGTGTGCTGCCTTTTTGTCCAGCCAGTGATGAGGGAAAATGGCAAGGTATTGGCAGAATTATTCAGGTGTCTTGGGTGTCAATGGAGACTTTATAAAGTGTAAAGGCTAAAATCAAAATGAATATTATAAGTGTGTGGTGGCACAGGGCATAGAAATTAGTGAAGTGCCAAATGTAATAGTCTTTCTACACCTGGTGTGTTTCCATATGACTTAGGGTTGATGAGATCTACTGGGTGATAATGCTGCAGAGTCCAGCTTTCTTTTTTTAAATTTTATTTTAATTATGCTTTGGAGTACAAAAATTAAGTCACATTTGACACTGGGAACTAATTTTCATGTCTTACAGAATGTGAGATTCCAGACAGCTTCCTATGTTCTTATTCAGACGTAGGTGCTGAAGAACCTTGTTCTTTTATTTTTTTCTTTTGCAGATACTGAAAAACATCACTTGGTATGCTGAGCGTGTCCTAACAGAGATCTCACTTGGGAGTCTTCTGATACTGGTTGTGATAAGAACCATCCAGTACAACATGACACGGACAAGGGTAAGAGCTACGTGGAGCATTTGTGAATACCAAACCTCAGCAGCTTGAATTCAATTTCAAATGGGGGCATGGAATTTTATTAATTCTGTTGCAATCAGTTGGCATCTGGTTTTGGCATTGGTTTTTGGAGGAGGGAAGGAAATAGATTAGTTGTGTTAACTAAGTGTTTGTGAACTTGTAACACAATTCTGTATTGTCTTCCAGTTCACTGAGTATGGTTCTCTAAAGACCTTGATTCAGGCATCCAGCTCATCTTCAGTTGAGAAGAAAGAGTTCCTTAGTTTCACGAAGAAATTATTCTTTATAGGCTGTTTGCTTCTCTGAATTACTTAAAAGTAGGAAGGAATTTCAGGTCTATGTATTGTTAGTTTTTTTAGGAGGTATGGCAGGGACTGGGCCAGACCCTTTTGAGACCTTTTTGTACTCTGGCAAAGCAAAACTGCTTTAACTTCACGGCCTTTTAGCCTAGATTGATTTTGTGCTTTTTTCAAGCATTTGTTTTTTTACCTTTTTTTGCAAACACAAATGTAGTATCATGCACTTCTGATTATTTTCAACAATTAAAGGCACAGAATGTTTTGCATTAAGTAGTAGCCAAAATATTAAATATATTTTAAACTGGAAAAATTAAGGATTTTACTTTCATGATAAAAAGAACAGGAAGGAACAAGAACAGATTTGGCATATATTTTTAGTATTTAGAATGTGTTACGTTATATAAATGAATATTTTAGACTTGGATAGGGAAATTAATCCCTTTTGAATTGGATATGTGGACAAGTTTCATTCTGTGAGAACCCTTGACTTTGAAAGGGCCATGAGATAAATGCTTATCTGGTCAAATGGTTTCAGGGATGCTGAAATGAGGAAGAGTGCTCTGTAATTGTGGGGTATATGGAATGGTGTGAAAGAGTCAATAGTGAGATGAGTTATGAAGTAGAAAGTTTTAGGATAAGACTACAAAGGGAGAGAAAGGAAGGTAGAGAGGAGGAAAATATCTTTGTGTATATGTTACAGCTGTGGTGCAATTGTAAATTAACATTGAAAGACGAATACAAACATGTCTATACATATATGTATGTATACACTCTGAAATCTGTATTAAATCACTCTTTTATAAGCCTTTTATTTTAAGAAAACATGTTCAAACATCACCAAGCATATGCACTTTGCATTTCTGCCTGTGCTTTTAAAACATCTGTTACTCAGTCTTTTGAATGATTCCTGCAAGAGGTGTCAGCGTGTATCCAATGAACAGTTTGATGTGTTGGTTTTTTTATCTTTCCTCTTCTCTCTGACAGGACAAATACCTTCATACAAATTGTCTGGCAGCCTTAGCAAATATGTCGGCACAGTTCCGCTCGCTTCATCAGTACGCTGCTCAGAGGATCATCAGGTAAATATAAAGACTCTGCTGGAAAATCATCTTTGCTGAAACTCAGGAGTAGAGAAGCTTGAATTTTGTATGCCTTAGTGGTAGAGAAACATTAGTATTATATGCCTTAGATACCAATGAACTAAACAGCAGAAATGATAACTGAGTAACTAAATAATCCCAGAATAAATCTCTATTTGAACCTGCTCTGAATGGACAGAAAAAATACTAGTTTGTCTGTCTGAGAAACTTCTGCCTTTTGATCCTCTTAACAGAAAGCTCAATAACTGCCTTCAAAACAGAAGGTTTTCAGGGATTTGTGTGAATTTAAAATTCAGTCATGTATTCAGTTATTATGAAAATGAACAGAGTGGTGGTTCTCAGGTACTATACAGCATGGATTTTCCCACGTATTTGGCAAAAGGTCTGTTTTTAAAATCAGATATAATTAAATGATCATTTTGTGACAATACCCTGCAAATACAGTCAATAAAGCCTAGATCTGTGCTTTTCAAATGATACAGTTTGTTATCCTGTATAGTAGTCAACAGTCAGCATTGTTCTAAAACAAGGGCAGAACTTTGAAGTAGCAGATATTGAGGCTGGCCCGTCCCATTGTGTTTCTGTGCTGCAGAGCACATTGTAAAGGCAGGTAACCCTGCGCCAGGCATCCTTCTCATCTTGGCAGCCAGCCCTGCTCCATGCTCCAAGGGAAACTGGGAAGGTCCTTTTTAATGTGATCTGGAATAAATTGTTACAGGGCTTGTCAGGTACAGACTGCGTGCCAAAAATAATAATTGTGTACCTGTACACTTTGTCAAGGACTGGGTTAACATGACATACAGCTTGTTCTTAAGGATTTAATTCTCTCCAAGACACTTCTCCTTTGAAAATGGTTGGTGGTAAAAGTAGGACAGGTTACCAGAATGAATGCATTGTGTTGGTGCCTTTCACCTGCTTGATACTTGCCCTCTTTTCATACCCTTGGCAAAAGTAAAGAGGGTTCAGAGTTTGAAATGGAGCTATATTCCCCCTTCCCTGCCACAGACATTGTCTTAAATATTTGCTGTGCTCATTTCTCAAATCATAGACATGAAGTCTGAGTTTTCCAAGCATTTGAAATGCTCTGAAATCAGAGATCCTGGTGTGGTGTGAGATATACTTTTCTGACTCTCAAAAACTTGGTCTGGTTCTGACTATGATACTTGGTTTGCCACTTCAGAGCTTGTTCCTAGAATCCTGGGTTCTGATGTTGATAATTTTTTCTACGACTATTTCTGCAGCCCAGAGTGAGATATGTTCTTCTGGTCATATTTGGGCAGGAAGCAGTTATCTTGCTAGTCTCAAGACCCAAGAATTTCTCTTTCACTCATTTCATGCAGCATTTTATCAGAATCCTTTAGTGTTTGGGAGCCTTATTCCTCATGTCTCTTGACCTGCATAGTTACAACATGACTTTAACATTGCTGCTTGATTTTTAGCTGTGATATTCTTAGTGGAGGCAGACTTGTTCTGCTGCTTGACACTGACGTGTGTGGAAAAAAGGCAAAGAAGTGAATGACAGAAAACAGGGAAAGGAAATTCTGTCAGAGTGGAAGATCATTGAGTCCAGCTGTTAGAGTCCCATCCCTGGAGGTGTTTAAAAGCCATGTGGCACTTGGGGACATGGGTCAGTGGTGACCTTGGGCAGTGCTGCGGGCATGGTTGGACTCCATGGTCTTGAAGAGCTTTTCCTGCCTAAATGGTTCTGTAGTTCTATTCTGTGATCCTGTAAATTAGTCTGAGACCTCAGTGCATTTGAGGAATTGTAGTACGTACGTGTTAGTCTGGTAGGACAGCAGAGAGAAGGATGCTGGCTATCCCAGTTGTTGGGTGCCAGCAGGGTTGGAGCTGTATTGTTCTGCCTGGAAGTAATGTAAAGGTTAGCAGAGAAAATGCTCATGCTCATCAACTGAAGAAGCAAAAGAAAAAGGCAATTAAGATCTGTATTATGTATACTATGACATTTTTACATAGTCCAAAGGTATTCCATGCTGTTGCTTTTAAGCTTCTGTCTCGTTGTAGCCATGCACTCCTTATTATTATAAGTGGAAATTGTAATGAAGGAGGTGACTTTAGATTTGAAACAGAACCAGCAAAACAAGAGGAGTATTAGGGAAAGAGGATCTTATTCTGGAGTTAGAAAAATGTACATCTGGACAAGAGGCAAAAACGACCACCAAGACTGGAATTTAATTTGTCACTGTGATCATGCTTGCTTGTAAATCAAAAGACACTACTTTAAAAATGTATTAAAATCTGTTGTAAAGTGTCTTGTGGGACTAGGACATGGGCAGGCTGGAAGCAAGAGCCACTTCCAGGAGCAGCCTGTCTCCTGTTAGACTTTACTGCATTTTCTTCTCAGGAACTTTACAGCCCTGGATTCCTTGGCAGGTTTAATCACAATCGAGGAAGTATTTAACCTGATTTCCTCTCAAAATGCACTAGATTTGCTATGAAGTTTCAGTTACCAAGAAAAGCAGTACAAATACACGTATTTCTTAAGGGGCTGGTGCTTGAGTCTTATATGGTCCTTTGTTTTTCTACCTTAGGAAGTCTGTTATCCACAGTTATTGAATTTAGCCATCAGTGGTGGACACAGATTTGTCCCATGATGCCAAAACAGAATATGTATATTTATACTCCTAATCTGCTTTGCCATAAGAGTACAAGCATCTTAATGAGAAAGTGTTTTCTGTGAATGAAAAACAAAATTGTACTTTATATTACATGAAGTATTTCAGGGTATAGATTTCTAAATTAAGTAGCTCTGAAACACTTAAAATCTGCTTAGCAATACAACCAAATACACAGTCATAATTTAAACCTCACCAGATGCTCTAATGATTCCTTCCTTAATGTGAGAATTAATTCCATTTCCATGCAGGCTTTTTCCTAATCCTATTCTGAGCAGAGACAGCCAATTGTTTTAAATTCTGAAGACTATTTTCTGTGAAAGAATGAGCTGGGAATATTCAATGTAGTGCACTTAAGAGCTCAGTAAAATACAACTTCATAATGTTGGGTAATTTGTATGATGTTCCAGCAAAGCATGAAAATTGTCAGATTTGTGTAAATCTATCACAAGCAGCTGCTGGAAGTTAAAAATAGAAGGAATAGATGTTTCCTAGTAAGATCCAGGGTTCACTTAGTGTTGGATGTCCTCTCTTGTAGATTACCCTGACTTTGAAATCCTTGCCTTCTCTGATCCCTTTATGGGCCATTCACTGAAGAGTTGGACTCAGTGATCCTTGGGGGTCCCTTCCAGTTCAGAATATTCTGTGATTCTGAGATGTTCTATGCACTGCTACCTCGGGCTTGTGTTTAATTACTCAGAGCTCTTTTATCAGCAGATTGCTGGGGGTAGTACTGCACTGTATTGTGGAGTGCTGCTCTATGTAGCATCTTAAAATTATATTAAAGTGCACCTGCATAATAGTGCAGGTATTCAGTTTGTCATTTAACACACAAGTCAGCTGGCATTAATTCCTTTAACATATTTGGAAACAGCTTTTGTTCATCATATCTGGCTTTTCTGCAGCTTGCCTGACTGCTGTAGAATATGGAGCATTTGGAGGGTCTTCCTCAGATCAGCTGTGTCCTGGAATCTCCTCTCCATGTCATTCTAATAAAATTAGTGACAGGAAGAGGACTGAGCACTTCAGGCAAATGCTTTTCCTATAGCTTCATGTGTTGGAATGTTTGCTGTTTCCTAAGCAGGCATGTGCCACTAGAGGTTGCCATGCACCTCATTAATTAGATGTGGACTTTTAACATTAAGTGACTTCATGGGGCTAGAAATACCATCCAGTTTTCCATTTTTTTTTATATTATCACCACAGCTGCTCATGTGCAGGGCTGTGTGAGACACTTAGAACTCTATTGCACTTCTGTTGATTTCTTTGGTAGTCACAGAGGTTTCAGTGAGATTGAGGTAATGGTATTGAGAAAAGAGGTTTGTATTAATTCTTCTGATGCTGGTAGGAGTCAAGTGGAATTAGAGAAGAATATGTGCTTTAAAGGGGTACAGATCAGAGACCTGGGTAACTTGCATGCTCTGGGGTGCAGTAGGTTGTACTTGAGTGTCATCACAGCCCTGCTGTACCTGCTTGGAGAGCAAAGCTGGAGACATATGTACCAGCTGTAAACATTGTTTTTCTCCTTTTAAATAAGTTGTGAGTACTGTCCTTAAGCATCAATGCTTGTAAAATGTAAGTGCACTGCACTAGTTCCTCACTTCTGAGAGGAGGATGAAGCCCTGAATTGCCTTTTTACTTTTCAGTAGACTGCATCTTTTTGTAGGGTTGATTATGTTTCTTAAGCTACTGTGAAAATTGCTATCCTTGATGATATGTGCTGCTGTATTTGAGAAGTTTCAGTTATCCAACCAAACCATTTATTTGCTTTATGGTTTTCTATGTTAGTAATTTAATTTCTTTGGTATAGTTTCCTCTTACAGAAGTCTGATGGGATTTTCCAGGGGAAAAATGTTTATGACAGTTGTTTAGGAAAAAGAGTACAGGATGTTACTTTAAACTGTGCTTTTAAAGCTCCTTTTATGCTGAACTAAAAATTGTCTTTAAGTTGTAATGTGTGAGTTTCTCCAAGAGGATTGTATTGCTACTGCAATGTATTTCATCCCAAAATAGTTTCAGTGGGAATGGACCCTAAAACCCTTCTCATTCCACCTTCCATCCCAAGGACAAGGACACCTTCCACTTGACTAGGTTGCTTGAAACCTTGTCCAATGTTTTCCTTAAAGTAACTGCAAATAAAATTTTTCCTTATACCGAATAAAGCCCTGCCCTCTGGCAGTGGAAGCCATTCCCTGTGTGCTGTCCCTGCATGCCTTGTCCCCAGTGGCTCTGCAGCTCTCCTGGAGCCCCTTCAGGCCCTGCCAGGGGCTCTGAGCTCTCCCTGGAGCCTTCTCTTGTGCAGCTGAGCACCCCCAGCTGTGCCAGGCTGGCTCCAGAGCAGAGGGGCTCCAGCCCTGCAGCAGCTCCGTGCCTCCTCTGCACTGGCTCCAGCAGCTGCACGTCCTTGTGCTGTTGGAGCCCAGGGCTGGAGGCAGCTCTGCAGGTGGGGTCTCACCTGAGCACAGGGGCACAGGGGCAGAATCCCCCCTGCCCTGCTGCCCACGCTGGGGATCAGCCCAGGGCAGGGGGTTCAGGCTGGGGCAGGTCCAGCTCTCACCCACAGCACCCCCAGCTCCTTCTCCCAGGGCTGCTCTTGATCCCTTCTCTGCTCAGAAAAATCTATGTGTATTGCTTTGTTTCAACAAAGAAGAAAAATGCTTATAGAGCAGCAAGACCTGTGTGATCTGACCCGTGTATTAGAGACTACACTGAACTGAAAAATCTGAAATTGTTAGTGTGTGAATGTGATGAAATTAAAATTTTCCAATTGCTTAATATTATTGTTTAGCAGTGCCAATAATGAGATGAAATTGCTGCTTCAAAATTCTCAAGGTTGCTCACATAGGAAGATAAACAAATTTGTCTCCAACAAAACTTTAAACTCTGTGAGCATTCTGGTTTTCCTGCCTTTTTTTCTTTGATGTCCACAGTGTTTTTGGGAAGCTCTTTAGCAGAGAGCTTCCTCTTTCATTGGAGAATAGTGATGGGGTAGTTGGAGGAAAGAACTAGTGAGATGGAGTTCTTAAAATCGAAGGCACTTCTTAAGGGGAGAAACTTGGAAGCATAATCCAGGTTGATGCATGGATGCTTCAAATTTGTTTGCTTTATAATTTAATTCTCATTTGGAAATGTGGGTATAGAAAAGAAGTGTTTCCTCTTGTACAGGAGTTGTGATTTTTAGATTATAAGATCTGAGCTAAGTTGGCATTTCAGACTTCAACTGAGATGTCTAAAGTGAGCAAATAGAATTAGGTGAACAGAGAATGCATTAATTTTGTTAAACATCATTCTGGCATCTTTCTTACAGCAGGGTTATAAATGGGGTTTAATTAGAGCAGTTTTTCAGATAAAAAACTTCTTAAAATTGTTCCAGATTTGGGAATTGAAGCCCTTTGACACTAGGAAATCTTATTTTGAAAAACTCTTTAATTTCAGGAATGTCAGCTTTCAGTAATCAAAAAGCAAGATAACACTATACGATGTTCAGTGGTTGATTTATAACCTATGCAATTATTAACACATAACATGAAAACTCCTTTATTCCTTCTTCATTGGTACTGTTGGAACACAGAGTTTATGTTGCTTAGAGCTGCAGAGCTCTGGGGATGGTTTGGAACACCCAGGTTTGCATCACACCATGCACACCAGGAGCCTGGGCTTGGGTAGGCTGTAATGGCACTGTAGGAACGATCAATAGACAAGGGTTTTACAATCAGGGTTCAAATCTTCATCTCCTAATTGGGCCATTAAATTAAATCTCAGTTTACTGATCTCTTAATCATAGCAGTGTTCACAATGGCAGGCCCTAGAGAAAAGAGGCTGCTCCTGCTCCCACGGCAGCAGACATTGAGAGACTTCACAGGTTAAATTATAACATAATAAATGATGAAGCTTCTTGGAATTAGTGCCCTGTGGCCAGAGCTGTTAAATACTGAGCCCTCTAAGCATCATCTTTGTACTGTTCAATAGTGAACCCTCTGAGCATCAGCTTTCCCATTCCTTTTTTTAACCTAAAGAAAAGAAGAAAGGAGGGAATTGAGGACAATGAACAGTTTTGCTAAAGCAGTGAAATCTGCCTCTGCAAATAATGTGAGGGGAATAGTCAAAAATCCCTGGTTTCTGATAGTGAAGCTTTACCTCCAGTCTGAACTGTTCAAGAATAAAAGATAATTTTTGGTCATCTTTTGAATCACATATAGGTTGTACTAAAAAAAAAAAATTCAGTGATAGTAATCACAGTATGACTATTTTCTAAATTTCTAAATGTGATTTTTAACCTCAGGCTTATGTTAATTTCACCGTCAGTGCAGGAAGCCCCACAGCCCTACTCTCCAATTCCATGCTTTAGGGAAACCTGTTGGTAGAAATGTTTAGTAATTCCTATCTCTGATTATATTAATGTCACTGAGATGAACAGGCAAAGAGCATCTTTCTGTGCATGTGGCTTCAGGTTATTTGTCTTCAGGTTAACCAGCTTGCTTAATTTTCTGTGTTTGCTTTAAAGCAGTAGCTGATGACCTGTTCATCCCAACAAACTTACGTTGCTGTAACAGTACTTGGACTGGTGAATTTGTTACTTTGAAAAATCTGTATTGATTTTTCTCTCGATCTATCCTTCACTTGGATGGTATTTACCATGTGCCGTGAGATCCAGATTCTAGCAATAAATCCCCTTCAGATTTGAAGGCTTCAGAACTGACTGGTTGACTTTGACTCAAAAGTAAGAATTAATATCTTCAAAGATGATTTAGTGCTTCTTAACTTTGAAATAGTTTGTAACATTTTTGTTCAGAAAAGGAAGCATTTGTTGTCTAGCCTGGATATAAAATGGCTTCCCATTGCCAGAGGGCAGGGACAGATGGGATCTTGGGAAGCAATTCCTGGCTGGGAGGGTGGGCAGGCCCTGGCACAGGGTGCCCAGAGCAGCTGTGGCTGCCCCTGGATCCCTGGCAGTGTCCAAGGTCAGGTTGGACAGGGCTTGGAGCACCAGGGATGGTGGAAGGTGTCCCTGCCCATGGCAGGGAGTGGAACTGGATGATCTTGAAAGTCCCTTACAACACAAGGCATTCTATGATTCTGTGATGAAATGATACTCTGTTTATGAGAAACTGCTTTATAGTGAGTTTTTTTTTTTTTAACCTCTATGCAGTGCAGCAAAAGTGGGAATCCAATTTTCATTAAGCATTCCAAGTAGAGTGAAAACTAATGTCTTCTCAGAAAAAGGGCCTTCATGATGGTCTCATGCTCAGGCCATGTTTGAAAGAGGACACTGTGGAAATGAAAGATCAAGCAACTTCAAGACCCTGAGCCAGAGCTTTGCTTTTCACCTGTGGGCTGCCAGTAGCTGAGGCTATGTGTGCAGGAGGAGAAGCTGTTTGAGTCACCCAGTGAAACCTCGAGCAGCTTTGCCTTCTCTTCCTTGAGCTGTGCATAGGCACAGGCTCCCTACTCTATGTGCAGTGCTTTTTATACCCTTCATTCTCTGCTCTGTCACTGTTACTCCTCAAACCTACAGAGGGTCCCAAATCCCTGGGGTGCCTTTTATTGGGAGACAGAAGTGATTTATAAAGAGCTGAATAGCGTTAAATAAAAGAAACATATGCTGGCCTTATTAGTAGCTTGTTGACCTAGATTAGCTGTGGGGAAGCTTATAAGCTGATCAGCCATTCCAAAATTGGGAGGTGTCATTGCAATTAGTAGGAAAGGCTATGACAAAAGGGAAGACAACAATTGTTCTGACAAGGGAAATGAGAATATTAGTAGCAAATGGGCTCTTGCTGGCATGACTTAGGGATGTAAATAGAATGAAGTTAATTTTTTAAGAGGAAAGAAGCACCCTTTGTTACTAAGAATTGAGTGTAGTTGTGGTCAAATGTACTAAAATGCTGCTTTAGCTATGTCAACAGCAAGAGGAGCACCCCATGTGTGCTTGCCTGTTTTTGCCTGTGTGTAACATATGGAGGTGAGGTTTTAGGCTGATATCAGCTGTTTCCAACATGGAAATATCATTGAACTTGGCTTAAGCCTGGTTGAACCTGCTGGGGATTCTGAGTGGGCATCTGATGGGACAGTAATACCCTCGTCGCCCATCTGGCATGAACAGTCGAGTGCCCCACGTGCCATTGGAAGCGTTTGCAGCCTAGGACCCCCAGCTCACGGGTTGTGGAGGCTCCCAGGATGGACAGATTGGATCAGGATGAGCCATGGAGAGCTACTGGGGAAGCAGTTGCATTTTCTCTGTGTCAGGGTCTTCTCACATGGAGCAGAGCAGTTAAACTGTCTTATCTTCTGCTCTGCAGTTAATGGCCACAGGAGTCCTGAAAAATGACAGTTTGATTGCTGATTTGGCTTAAAAAGGCGTTTAGTATCAAAATATGCACCACTGTGAAAGCTCAACTTTGTACAAGGTAATTTGCTCTTCCATGGACCACTTTTTCTGTCTCTGCTGACTTGTAGGCAGCAACCAGCAGGATAATTCTGTCGTTTCTGGGGGGGCAAGACACTACTACAACTTATTTGTCTTCTGCCATCCAGAAAATTGTGTATTTCAGAGTCATACAGTCTGCAAGTCGCTGCCTGGCAGCATGTGTGATTCAAATCAGCCTAGAACTGAGGTGTGTTGAAGCCTTGATCCCTGTTTTAGGGCATCTAGATCATCACATGTGTCACACAGAGCTGAAGTTAGGAGGGAGAAGGCCCCATTGTGACATCTTCAATTATTATGAATTGCCCATTCCTTGTTACTGTGTCACATAAGCTCTTTGGAAATGTATAATTGATATAATGTTCAAATTGGTAAATTAAACTTTTCTTTTTTGGTGGATCCTTGAAACTATTGATCTTGTGAATCTCTTCTGATAGAGAAGGAGAAATATCTGAGGAAACCTGTAGAGAAATGACTATTTTTGTGATAGACTTCCAGTATTGTTTTACAGACGAGTTTGCAGTGTAGACTGAGGTTGTTCTGAGTTGTGTCACTTAAGTTTTCTGCATGTTTAATGGCTACAGGAAGCAAGAATGAGAAAGCAAGTAGGGTTATTCCAGTCCTGCTAATGCAATTTGGATTTCTTTTAGACTGAAAAAATGTTAGGGCCACTGAAACGTTTGCTGGGTTGTGTCCCACTGTATTATTTGGGATTCAGATGTCTAATGTGGGGGGTCATAGAATGGTTTGGGTCAGAAGGGACCTTAGAGTTATCTAGATGTGGTCCTTAGAGCTTTTGGGTTGCAAAAAGACTGTTTTATACCAACAGGTTGTCCTGCATAAGATTTTTCTGAGTTTAAAAAACCAAGGGAATTCTGATAATCTTTTAGAAACTATTATTTGCCATTCTAGTAAAATCCTAGAAACTGCACTCTTGTCTTCTCAGTTTGTTTTGAGTGGAACATATTTATGGGACAGTGTTCCTTAACAGAAATAGAGGTGACTCAAGATAATGACTTGCTTGAACCTGTAATTTATCCTCAGTTGCAGGGTATTTGGCTCATTAATGCTTTATTCTGATACAACATGTACTCTTTCCTTTTTAGAAATTTTCTCTTTGGTAAAAACTGTGCACTGTGATCTAAAGAAATGAATAATGAATTTTTAAGGATTTATCTGACAAACTAAAATGGTTCTAAGTAAACATTACTATGGAACAAAAGTGTAGCCAAAAATATAGCATTAATTATATTTTTTTCTGTCAGGCTGCTGCTTATTTCACATTTTAACTGATGTCATTATATACATCTAGTATTTTTCCAGCTCTGCACTGCAGTGAACTAATGTTCCTCTCTACTTGTGTGAAGTCAGGATAGGTATGAGTGGCTGCAGGGAGGGAAGCAAGGCTGTGTAGTACCCAACTGACCTGTGTCTGTGCCCTCCAAATGTCTCCTGAAAACTTTCCTTTCTACCACACATGGAAATTTTCAGTTTATTCAGAGCCCACATTTAAGTGGGGATTTTCAAATAGGCTTTTTAATGGATTTTCGGTATAGAAAATAACAGTTCATGAAATTTCTGAGTCTCCTACATACTCAAACGGAGCTATTTCCTACCACCATGTATTTTCACTGGCATTTTTGTGGCTCTCAAAGACAATATTGCACATTGAATCATCTGACATTTGTAAAGGGAGGGTAAAACTATAGGTACAGGCAAAATAATCAGGATTTAACAACTTTAATGTGCATCAGGTGTTTATAACCATTCAATGACTCAGCCTATTTAATGATAATGACCTTCAGCAAGTTTGGGAAATAACAGGCTTTTAGGTAAAGTAAGTGCACTTAGTTTTGTAATGAATAAACAAATTTACTATGAAGTTGTGTAGAGGCATGCTCCTGTCATTCGTTAGTTGTGCAAACTTTATTCATGTGTTTGTGTATAACGTGGATTCGTTAGTTGTGCTGTGTGTCTCTGAGTGCCCCAGTGAGCAGGGGCTTGGATGGATGGATGGATGATGGATGGATGATGGATGGATGGATGATGGATGGATGATTGATGGATGATGGATGGATGGATGGATGGATGGATGGATGGATGATGGATGGATGGATGGATGGATGGATGATGGATGATGGATGGATGGATGATGGATGGATGATGGATGGATGATGGATGGATGGATGGATGGATGATGGATGG